>JAQNBH010000011.1:31939016-32111516 GCA_028752905.1 Cladorhizidae sp. MBARI D1340-BT2 | reverse complement strand
GCGAACAAAGGTTGGAGTTTTTCCCAACAGCACCATGTTGATGAAAACAGTGAGGGATGCAAGAAGTAAGGGACCCCCATCACCTGCAGACTTGCTGATCATATCCTTAAGATGTTGAGGATGTAAACCATCTGGTCCTCCAGCAGATCCACAAGGAAAAGAGCGAATAGCCTTAGCCACTACTGAAGGTGAAACTTCAAAAGGTGGAACATCATCACCTAAAATTGGGGCTGGGGGAATGACCGAATTTGGATGAGGTGGAGGATGCTTATCCCGCAAGGACTTCAGAGTGCTTACACTGAAATCAGCCAAAGAATCATCCGAGCTTGCAATACGGACAGCCCCTCTAAAATCTCCATCATAAGCTTAGAAGCAACCCTCTTAGCCAGATATTGTAAGGGGTCATGTTGAGTACAACGAAAAATGGATTTACAGGGCCGAGGATTCGAATTAAGTGAGAGATTGGATTCAGACTGGATTAACGAGTTGGTATGAGAAGCAAGGCTTTTAAGGCGCCCATCTTCCCCTGGGACTCTGAAACACCGAGACGAGAAATTAAAAAGGCGATCCCATTTGCCATCATTAATGGAGGAAATAGAGGAAACTTCATCAAGAATGACAGCAAACTTAGAAGCTGCAACATTTCTAGAAGCACGTGGCAGCCTCCTAAGAAGCTTAACGGAAGGGTTTGGAAGGCCAAACAAACGAGAATCACTCTGAGAAGCCTGGGAAGACATCTCATCACCACTGGAAACCTGACATGACCTGTCCTCAAGTATGGGAAAAGATCGGGAGCCTGGACAGCGGCAGCCAATTCGACCATGAACCTTGAAAACCCCACACTGAGTCACATGTATGGATCTCTTGCAAACTGGACATATAGCCCGAGATGAGGAGGAGGTAGTGGACTGTGTAGCAGATTGGCTGACTTTGGAGCTGACATCCTGGCTTCGCACATCACTGGAAACACCTTCCATGCGGGGTGGGCATCAAATGGAAATAGCAAGATTCAGCCTCACAAATGACCTACTTGGCCAGTAGCCTCTAAATAGTCGATTCAACCCTCAAAAGGTAGATAGCAACAACAATACCTAGCTTAGACAAGACTAGACGGAGCTAACTAAACAGACAAATCTCGCTAAAACGACATCCATATATATACTAGTGATGACTATTCTTACTTAAATTAGCTAGCTAGTTCTTTATTGGTAGATATATATAGGACGATATCTATATATATGTATAATATATATATATTATATATTGTTTTATAAAATAATAATAATAATAATAAAATAATAAAAATAATAAAAAATAATAATAATAATAATTATTATTATTATTATTATTATTATTATTATAATTATAAAATAATAATAATAATAATAATAATAATAATAATAATAATAATAATAATAATAATAATAATAATAATAATAATAATAATAATAATAATAATAATAATAATAATAATAATAATAATAATAATAATAATAATAATAATAATAATAATAATAATAATAATAATAATAATAATAATAATAATAATAATAATAATAATAATAATAATAATAATAATAATAATAATAATAAAAATAATAATAATAATAATAATAATAATAATAATAATAATAATAATAATAATAATAATAATAGTAAAAATAGTAGTAATAGTAGTAATAGTAGTAGTAGTAGTAGTAGTAGTAGTAGTAGTAGTAGTAGTAGTAGTAGTAGTAGTAGTAGTAGTAGTAGTAGTAGTAATAGTAGTAATAGTAGTAATAGTAGTAATAATAGTAATGATAGTAATAATAGTAATAATAGTAATAATTAATAGTAATAATAGTAATAATAGTAATAGTAATAATAATAGTAATAATAAATAGTAATAGTAATAATAATAGTAATAATAAATAGTAATAATAATAATAATAGAGAGAAAATGGTTTGTCAATTTAGGCCACAAACAGTGCTCAATGCTAAGCAGAGCTGATTATTTACCAGATTTCTTTCATAATAGCTTCCTACCTTTTTTGCCCCTAACTCTAAATCATAAAATAATAGGGAGCTGATAGAATCTGTGGGATGCAAGGTGCTATTCTTACCTCCATAAGATTTGAACCCTACTAACACATGACCATTGTAAGGATTCCATCGTTTAAATCTACATCTATTGCTCCACCCAATTCAGAATCCTTGATGATTTCAGCTATTTTATAAATACTCTTGGTGGCTTTGATCAACTCTTTCTCTTCCGTGTTGCTATTGATTATAAATTCACGCACGGATTCAGCTACACTTTTGATACATTCGTGATAATTGATTTACGAGTGCTATTAGTGAATAGGGCTAATAAAAGTATTGCTATTGGTTTAACTAGGAACGACTACCAAGAATGGCTCATTGTTTTACTATATTCATAATATAGTGCAAGCAATATATTATGCCTTAAACTCTGTACACATAGATGACATGCTTCTTCTCAAGGTAAAAGGTCATGGAGTACATGTGGTATAAAACCATAAGTATTTTTTAATTTCAGCCATACAACAACAAATCACTGATTTCCTGAAATTTACATTGTCAGCATCCTAATTACCAAAATAATCATTCCCGATTTATATAAGCCAGCATTATTTAAGGCAGGTAACAAAGATAGATAGAACCTATACCATACGACAAAACCTACTCCTCAATGAGGGCTCACTTCACCCACCAAAAAGTGGCAAGCAAATGTGCAATGGAGAAAAGGAAAAATGAAAACAAAAAATGCAAAACTATTAAAGCCTGATATATACCCTGTTGAACAAAACATGAAATCTATTTTTGTTTCCCAAAGTCCGTCCTGGGGGGCCGTATCAGGCTCCCGGAGGTCCTGAGTCAGGCCCTCGGATGATTGCATTTTTGTACAAATTAAATTACACATAAATATTTAATCTGTATTTGTGGAGACACACCCTCCACATACCCTCCCCAACTGAACAGTGCCAGTCATCTTGTCTTGCATGTAATAGCTAACACATGCACAAACTGTCTATGATTAACACACCACATTACAAAATAACACTGTTCATACAAACACATGCACAAACTTCTCATGTCTAACACCTATAACATAATCACATTGGTTGTAATTGGTTTCGGCCAAAAACCTATTTAAAGGAGCATGCCTCAAGTCCCTGCAGATTTCCCCTAGATTCAACTCCAATTTGCAACATCCACACCAATTTGCAACATTCACTCCAATTTGCAACATTCACTCCAATTTGCAACATTTACATCCTGTGTTTGGACTTCTCCACCTTGGATTTGGATTTGCAACATTCACATCCTGTGTTTGGACTTCTCCACCTTGGATTTGGACTTCTTGGACATTGCTGCCTCTTCCAATAGTGCAGGGTCAGGATGGCACTGCCAAAGAAGCGGAAGGTGGATGCGGAAAATCAAGCCCCTTCAATGTAGAATGGACCAAGGAATTCTTCTTCATCTTAGGAGCAAGTGTCTCTGCCTCATCTGTCAAGAAAGGCTCGCTTTTACAAATCTATTTAACATCCGGTGACACTACCAGTCAAAGCATTCAGTCAGGTAACTTTATCTTTCAGGGCAAAAACAATGTGCTAGGCTGCCTGCTTTCTGTATTACAGGTATGATGGACTGGTAGGAGAACAACGAGTTGCCAAGGCCAAAGAGCTCAAGTCCAAGCTGTCCAGACGGCAGAACGTCTTCACCAGACCAGTCAACGAAGGCAAGGCTGCCACGAAGGCCAGCTTCATGGTGTCACAGATCATTGCCAAGAAATTAAGTCCTTCAGAGATGGTGAGTATATCAAGGAATGCCTGTAGGCAGTCGTTGAAGTGATGTGGCCTGAGAAAGCCTCCTCCTTCACTGCTGTCAGCCTGAGCAACACAACGGTCACCAGGTGGGTAGAAGATCTGTCCAAGAACCTGAATGAGCAGCTGCACAGCCTTGCCTCAGAGTTCACAGCCTTCTCTCTTGCCCTTGTTGAGAGCACAGATATCACCGACACTGCACAGCTGGCCATCTTCATTAGGGAAGTTGATGCAGAGTGCAACATCACAGAGGAGCTCCTCTCTCTCTGCCCCATGAAGAACACATGCACTGGAGAGAATATCTTCCTTGAGCTCAACATGGCCATGCAAGAGCGAAAGCTAGACTTCAAGAGGCTGGTAAGGATTGCCACAGATGGTGCACCTTCCATGTTCAGGACCAGATGAGGACTGCAAGGCCAAGTCATGGTTGAGATGGACAGGAGGGTATGCCATGTGACCAGATCTGGTGCCATTGCATCATCCACCAGGAAGCACTCTGTGTAAAGACTATTGGCTTCCAGGAAATGATGAGCAAGCATGTCAACTTTATCAGAGCTCATGCCCTCAATCTCACAGACAGTTGAAGTAACTGTTGGAAGAGCTCGAGGCCAACTATGGAGATGTGCTCTACTTCGCTTCTGTCGGTTGGGTCAGCAGGGGACGCACTCTGAAACTTTTTGGGGGAACCCAGAGAAGAGGTGGAGATGTTCCTTGGCATGAAGGGCCAGCCAGTCCAAGAGCTCTCTGATCCCCAGTGGCTGTGTGACTTGGCCTTTCTGGTGGACATTACAGAGAAGCTGAACTTGCTCAATGTCTCCATGCAGGGCAAGGAGAAGCTCGTCCACAACCTGTTCGGGAGTGTGCAAGCATTTCAGGTAAAGCTGCAGCTCTGGCAGACTCAGTTGGAGGCTGGTAACCTCGACCACTTCCCTGCCATGAAGAGTCTGCACTGTGAGGACAGAGCTGATGATTTTGATGGGAAGAGATATGCTGCAGAAGTTGGAAACCTGAAGACAGAGTTTGAGCACCGCTTTGAGGAGTTCCGATCGAGAGGCATGGACTCTGAAATCTTCTCTATGCCATTCACAACTGACCCAAGAAAAGCTCCAGTCGAGCTTCAGCTGGAGCTGATTAAGTTGCAGAGCAACATGGCCATCAAGTCCCAATTTCTGGTGAAGGAGCTGAAAGAATTCTACAAGGCCCTGCCACACAACACGTTCCCGAACCTAGCTGCCAATGGCTTGCCATGTTTGGCAGTACATGTACATACATCTGTGAGCAGTTTTTCTCCAGGATCAAGTACGCCAAGTCCAAGTACCGGAATTTGATCTCTGATGCGCACTTGGAAGACACTGTGAGAGTGGCTTCTTCCCATTTCAAGCCTGATATCGATGTCATCATGGAACAGCAGAAGCAATTCCATGTTTCACACTGATTGTGATTACTTTGTGCAACTGTCATGTGTTTTCTTGTTTTCTTCTTGCTTCACATGTACCAGAAATACAGAAGCAAAATTGTTCTGGTCCTATTCCTCCCCCACCTCGACACACTCAGGGGTAGTCCCCACTGGCCCCTGGGCAAAAAAGTTTGGGAAACACTGCTCTAGACATTGTTCTAACCTTAGCATAAATTGTGAAGACTGTGAACTTAGTCTTGATTAGTTATATAATTACTATGACATCACCATGGTTTTGATTGTGAACCAGTTCAGTGCTTTTGATAAAGTATTGCAAGTTCAATCTATTTTGACATTACATTTGCGTGCAGTACTAGTAGAAACATATATGTGGCCATACCAGCTAAGGTGGTACATAACTGAAGCCGTGATTGATTATAATGTTTGAATTGCTATAACGAAAGTAGCTAAGAATTTTTTAACTCTACCATCAATTTGTTTTTCGTGAGTCTATTGGCTAATATGTGGGTAGATATATCCAGCATATCCTACTCTCCAGATCCGTATCTGGTCAGTAAGGTGCTACGAATGCCAATGCTCCAAGTTGTCATGTAGGCATTACGATGTCACTTTGTCAGGCCATTTTGCCACAACCCAGCATAATTGAAACATATATTTGTATACTGTATGTGTCAGTTTTACTTGATGGTATGATAAATTTTTATTGTGCTAATGACGGAGAGCATATTGAACGCACTTAACAGTGTCAAGAGTGCTAACTATCACTTTAACAAATTCTTGTTGCTAAGCTTGGTTTAGAGAAAGTTGCTGACTGTGTGACTGAGAAATCTGGATTTCAATTACCATGACAGTGACAATGACAATGAAGACATAAAATGCAGTTCCATCCCTAACAGTTGTAGGTCAGCAAATTTCGTTGCCTGGAGGCACACTCTGAGGCATCATCCAAAGAGTGTCTGAGATGGGAGGAGTTGGTTCATCACCTCTACACTCTGGCCTTGGGGCAACAAGTTGTCCAGGAGAATGTTGGGCCACAGAGGTTGCCATGGGTGATGACCAGTTGCTATTATCATGAGTGTTGGTGCAAGTGGGAGCAAATGAATGAAATTTCTGGTAATCCTCTCCACAACTGCATTTCCAGATCCAGTCTGAGATGGATCATATTCATATCTTGTATCCAAAATGTCAGAAAATGATAATCTACATCTTTGTTCTGCCTGTAACTGCTTCCACTGGCTGCTTGCACATCAGTAGTTGGATCATGCTAAGGGTGAAGGTGGTGGGGGACCTATTATCATTACCCATGGACTTGGAGCAAGAGAAGCGACAGCATTTCTATCTCACAAGCAGCATGAATCGAGCTGGGAGAGCTAACATCAGTTTTCAAACTTTTTCACTCACCTCCAGCATCACTACAAGGTCTTGTTTCTGAACCTTAGTGGAGTTTCTTGCAGGAGGGAGAGTGTGAGAAGAATCAGACAGTGGAGAACTGCTGCCAAGACTTGAGAGGGGGCAGATGCTGGTGGTGGTCTTAGAGGAACAAGGTGGAATAAGGTAAATAGGCACTACGTACATTATTCCACTTATATTTCTGATGCTGTTGTTGCCCTCCCATCTCTCTCTCCCTCCTTTTCTCTCCAAAAACCTTTTGGGCAGAGATGGAATTCTTTACCCAGACTGACATTTGATATAATACTAATCCTATGAGCATGATTGCATCAAGTCGAACTTAACTACTGGAACTTAAAGAAAAAGAAAAAGGCTCCAGTGTCATACTATCTGCAATTCCTGAGCAGGGCAGTAGCAACATGTGTAGAAATAAAAAGGAAGATAATTCCTTAAAGCCGGTAAAGGATCGTCTTCCTAAACTAAACTGTTTGCCTTTTTTATTATATCTCTCTGAACTCCACATTAGAGTTTTCCTTATAGTATCATAAGTTGAACGTGATAGATTACTCCAGGGTCTTTTTTGTTGTTTTGTTGGCATGGTGATTATGAGAGATAGCAAAGAAGTGGAAGACAGGAAATTGAAGCTGCTTGAAGAAGTGGTAGGTGGGAAAATGCATGCAGTTGCTAGAAGTAGTAGCTGATGGGGTAGCTATTGATAATTCCACCATACTGCACTATTTGTGTGCTAGAGTTGGGAACGTTTAAAATACATCATTTGAAATTAAATGGCCGACATTCAAAAGCAATTTTGGGGATGTTCCTGTTAGTCTGGAGTTCCATGTTACCCAACCCATGTCCGTTCATGTGGAAAGTCCACCTTCCTCCTAAGTTAGAGCACAAAGGACACACAGACAGACACACACACACATACACACAGACAGTCTTTTAATTACAGATAATTGGAATTATTACTGCCAATAAAAAATGATAAATGTGTGCATACTCATTGATATTGTTATCCACATTCACTGTCAATTCCGCTCTTCCCAAGGTAAGAATAAATGCCTTCATCATCTTCGTTGCTACATTTATCCTCAGATAAATCAATGACATTTTCAAAAATGAGAGAAAATACTTTGTCCAAACTTTGGATGGAAGACATTTTGTATTAGCACCATCAGATTTCATCTTAGTAGTTACTGGAAGTCCACTGCAGGCTAATTTGGAACTATGTATGTGGATTTCAAGGGTTCTCAAAAAAGGTTTTCGTTGAATTCCATAATATACAAAGTATGCATCTATTCTATCATGAATTGCAATTATTAAAACCCTTGAAGGATACTTGTATATATACTTACACTAGAAAGTGGGATTTTAGACTTGTGGTAACTAAGAAGTGGTCCTATCCATATTTGTGCATGGCATGCAGGGTGTGACCAGAGAACAACTAGGAAGTTTCCAGTTAAAGAGCACAGTAGAGCTTAGCTGAAGCAGCCATGTTAGCTAGCACTTCTGAAAAGTTCACCTCTCTCTATGATATTCCCTATACTGTCATAGTTATACTCTATCTCCTGTTAAAGTATGCGGTTTTGTTGGAATGTGTTTATAATTTCTGCAACAAGAAGTTCCTTCACATCCCCTGCTGTAGCTGCTGGAATAAACTTGCCAAATGTTGGAGAAAGATCGCTTCCTGGATGGTTAGGATCATCTTTGGAGGTACAGAGGGCGTCTCAGAGTACAAAACCAAAACTAAGCCATACAAAGACCATGATAGAGAAGATGAGACTGGCGATGATCACACCCTGGAGTCAGATGAGACTGAAGATGGAGTTCGGAAGGTCTACATTCGTGGCATCCATGTAAAAGGTATAGACTTGGACGTATTGGGTGTTATCATCCTGTGCTTCTCTCTGCTGCTGCTATTGGCAATGTACAGCACCTTCTTGCTGGATGTTTCCTTCAGCTGCTCTGAGGATCAAGCTCTCTATTGCTTCCCATACCTTGTCAGCAACAACAACACTGATAACCCTGTCATTGATGCCAATGAGCGGATCACCAACTGCAGCATCTGGATGGATCAGAATGTCTCATTGAAAGTGGCATTTCGCTGCTTCCGATATGCCTTCAATGGCAGGGAGGCTTTGGTGGTCGGAGGAGGCTTACTGTCAATATTTGTTATAAGTGTGCGCATGCTAATCTCGATCATAGTCAACATTTGCGAGCATACAAACAACTGTAAACGCCTTTGTCAAGCAGTCAAGTTAACATCACTAGTGGTACTAGTATTCTTCAACCTGTTTTCATCCCTAACAATATTGGTCTTGACGCTGGCAGGAACTCTAGAAAATGTCGAGGGTACATCAGTGACCCAGAAACTGGTTGCATATCTTGCAG
The DNA here is from genome assembly GCA_028752905.1 of Cladorhizidae sp. MBARI D1340-BT2. Taxonomy (NCBI): domain Eukaryota; kingdom Metazoa; phylum Porifera; class Demospongiae; order Poecilosclerida; family Cladorhizidae; species Cladorhizidae sp. MBARI D1340-BT2. Next base: position 32,102,489 of record JAQNBH010000011.1, on the reverse strand, counting down.
AAAACGGGGTTCAGTTGGTCCTCATACTGGGCACAGTGGAACTTCTGCTGTTAATACAGTGGGAGCACTATCACCACCAGACCAGGGAAAAAGCTGGCAAGAGTGTCAGGACAAAGAATACTGCCGATAGCACAGAACTGAAGGAAATTGATCCATAGATAGCACTGTGTGCTGGTGAGGAAGGTGGGGAGAATGGCATTGAGGAAGAGGATAAGTGGGGGAAATGACATTTTAGACATTGCCTCTACCAAAACTATTATGTAGTCTTTGCAGAGTAGGGAGTGGATACTTCATTTGAATATCCAAGCTTGTGTTGTAAGAATGTTATGCCATACCCTGACTGCAGATGCGCTTATTTTAACACAACAATAATAACAACAACAAACAACAACAACATTATTATTACCTACTACATTACATAACAAATTACCTTTCCATGGGCTTCCCTTTATTCCGAAGAGCATGCCTCTTAGACATCGCTCCTGTCCAGGTGACTGCTTTCGACTCCACCAGACACTTTCTCTCCCTCCCTCTTTCCAGCTCAGCTGGGTTCTGGGCATGAAATCCCTCCCCCCAAGACAGATTTCTGGACACAGAACGAGAATCCGCCTATACTTTTTGGCCGACTTCTGGGAATGGTACAATGCTGGGGTAGCATAAGCTTCAGCATGCCTCTCAATATCTACCAAACATCCAGTGTTGTCAGTTGAGGATATCAGTGCATGGCATTTATTGGCAGTGTGATTAGCTAGCTATTATGCATGCATACCATGCACACCAACACACTTTCTATAAACTGATTATAATAAGTGATATATTTCTATCTCAGTGGTAGCTCACCTACTGCTGGGGATCCCCAAACCATGATCTTTATTAGGGCATAAATTTGTGTATTAGCCACTAGAATGTACACTTACATGTGCCTACACAACTGTGGTTAAGGTAGGGTAGAGGAGGGGGGAACCATTTAGGTAGGGAGTGTAGACCTTTTTTTTAATCTCTCAAAAAAATTCCTTTTCCTTTCCCCTTCACTATTATATTAACTGTGTTTCAAGTTTCAGCTCATTATTGTCAACCATTCCAGAGTTATGATACTTTTTACCCATTTCATTTGTATACCTCTCGAGAAATGAATAAGGGGGGGAGGGGGATAATATCAAAGTGTTAAAACACTACACTATGAGTTAGGTCATCAGGCAGTGCTTTCTGTAGGAATTCTCAGAAAACTAAAGGGAAGAGCATGAGGAGCTAACAAGAATTTGTAAAAGTGATAGATAGCACTCTTAACATTGTTTAGTGTGTTCAGTATGCTTCTCATCATTAGCACCTCCTCTACTGACTATATGCCTCAGTTATCATGCCCAGTTTTTTCTGTCAGGTCCCAACACACCAGATGTCTTCACTACAGTGGGAACAAAGAGCGGCGGTGTGAATACTTGGTTTTCTTCAATTCCTCTGCATGCTTAGTCAATAGTCCTGCTCCACTGATAGCCCTGGCAATGTATGGCAGTGCAAATGTATTGGGGCAAGTACCATCCCACAACAACACCTGTCTTTTTTTGCTTATAGCGTAAGAGATCATTAGGTTCCAGTCTAGAGGGAAACCCAGCTGATGTTTGCAACCTATGGACGATGTCGTTGATGGATGCATGTCGAGAGCAACGAGCATACTGAATCACCAGCTTACGCTGTGTCTGGTCTAAGAATTAACGACTAAAAAAATTAAAAAAATTAATGGATCCCGAGACTTCATGTGAGGAGGATGTAGGGATTGCTAGGAGTCTTAGCACCAGATGTGCTGTGTGTTGTCGTTAACTAATGTTGGGCTCTTCATATCTATGGTCGTCCTGTCAGCAGCAGATGTCCAGGTTCTTGAGGGAGTCAAATAGTAGAAGAAGCCAGCAATGGTATCGACTGCATGTCTTGGTTATTGTGACTGATGCAGAGTTTCTGCTGTTCAGAAGGGATGTTAGGATCCTAAAGCAAATTCCATGTGCAGTGGAGAGCCTACATAAGTTAAAAGGTTGATCCAGACTGTGAGCTAATGATGTTGACTCTTGGTCCAAACTCCTTCACTTTGCAGCAAGATGCCTATGGATGACCCAGAGAATGGGTGACCACAAGAGCCTTGAAAGCCATGCAAATGAGCAGCTGAAGGAAGATCTTACACCACCATGATCATTCTGTACTGCTGGGACATTCAGGATAGAGGTTGGTCAACTAATGGAATCATTAGCTTGTAGAATATCTTTGAAGTTGGGTGAGGATGATATTAGCGGACCTATTATGCCTGACTAGCTCAGATGACTCTGTCCAGAGCAACACTTCTGGCCTTCCATCAGAAGCATCCTACCGAATACTCAGTTTGTGTCATTCCTACCCGATATACCTGTGCAATGTGTGAGGATGTCCGGGGAAGAACTGCGTGAGGCAATTCTGTCTGGTTCTGCTGTTGAGCATATGATAGCTGCACCCCCAGCACTTGAAGGATATGATTGGTGCATTGTCCAGGAAGGGAGGTGAGCAGTTTCTTAGTGTCCTATGAATCTGACCTGGAAGGCATGCACCTGCCTCAATGCTTCCCTATTTCTTTGAGGATACACTAGTTGCACTGGTGGTAAGACCTATTACTGTAGGTGGCACATTTCATTGGCTAGCTGCCAAGTATGCTGGGAGATGTATGAGAGAGGAGATAGGTAATTGTTTTCTCCCAGTAAGCTGGGGTATGGGATCCATGTGGTGCAGAGGCAGTCTCCCATGCGGCTAGGCATGATATGGTTATGATCAAATTAGATGTCAAGAATGCATTTAATTCTGTCCGGAAAGATAAGATGCTTGAGATTGTTGGTGAGCTAGTTCCTGTTCTCCTTCCTTTTGTTCACTCAGAATATTCAATTTGTTCTGGGGGGATAACATGTTCAGATTGGAAGAAAGAGTACAGGGGAGATCCATTGGGTCTGCTCTTGTTCTGCCTATCATCCACAACCTATGCCTGAAATCAGAACTTTGTGTTTTCTACCTCAATGATGGAACCATTGGAGCTCCTCGGAGGTTGTTCTGAAACATATTGAGTTAGTTGAGGAGTTGGCGAGTGATTTAAGTTTGTAGTTGAATCTTGCCGAATCAGAGCTTGTGTGTCGTAGCCCTTACACCACACACAAAATGCTATCTTCTGCTGGGTTACAGTACACTGATTGGTACTCCTTTGGGAAGTGATGTTGCTGTTGATAGTGTGATCTTCGAGAAGGTGAACCTTTTGAAGATTATAGGTGAAAGGTTGGAATATCTATTTTCCCAGAATGCCCTGCTTTTTCTATGTCACTTCTTCTCCATGCCTAAGCTGTTGTATCCATTTTGTACTGCACCACTTTGTAACCTACAGGATTATGATGACACACTAAGTATTAGTTCCATAATTAACGATGTCTTAGACTTGGCATGGATCCAAGCAAGCCTCACAATCAAGTTGGGAGGGAGGGGTTGGGAATTAGGTGTGCAGCATAGGTCCCTTCTGCTTATTTAGCCTCTGGAGCAGATGTACCATATTGTAGCCCCCTGATTTCTTCTGCCCTCCTCTGTTCCCGAATGATGCTCTATCCATTTGGAAGCAGGACCATGACTTTCTTCCTCTTGACCGATCAATCTAAGCAGTCTTTTACCAGAAGATATGGGATGCATATAAAATATGTGGTGTGATGATCTGCCAGAGATTACGTGAGGCTTCTAGCTATGTCATGTCACAAAGCTGGTATATGGTTAAGTGCTGCCCCAATTCCATTTCTGGGTCTATGCATGGATAATGAGTCAGTACATATTTCAGTGGGCCTTCAATTGGGAACTCTTTTTTTCTCAGCCACACATATGCCTTCTCTTTGGCACTAGTGTTGGTTGCTGGGCAAAACATGGTCCGTGCTGCCAATTCAGTAATGGTCATCATTTTCCTTCTTTGTTTTAAATGCTTATTCCATTCCCACCACCACATCCTGTGCATCACATGTCTGCCAGGGTGCTGCTGTAATTTTGTGGTGGCTATATGCTATAATTATATGAACCCACACACGAGTCTTTGCATCTTGATGAAAGATGAAACACTAAGCCAAAACATTGAGAAGAATTTTTTTTAGAAAGTCGTTACAACAAAGCAGGTGAAATCCATCCTCCCCCCCCCCCCCCCCTTCCCCTTGAACTTCATCTTCAATATAGTGTGTGTGTGTGTGTGTGTGTGTGTTGGAGGTGGTAGAAAGGGCGGGGATTGCATTATTTAGCACTTCCTATGTTGGTTTGGTTCCTATTTCAAAGTGATGAGGGCAACCCTCCCCCACCCCATAAAGAAGAAGGGGGTAAAAAATAAGCTCACATCTCAGCTAAAACCTACCTCAGCAGCTTATTAACTTCCTAAGAGCTGCTGTATTGGCTAAAATACACCAAGCATGCCGGGGTAAACCTGCAGTCCAAATAACAATTTTTAAAAACCTTTCCTATACACAATATTGGTACAATACCAATTTCCATAAACAAGCGACATTTTAACCTCCATACTTTCAACAAAATGCAACCAGGTTCCTTCAACCCCCTTCAACTTCCATACTATTAGAGGATCTAGTGTGATTAGCTTGGCAATTGGCCTTATGCTGCTATATACTCTTCAATTTCCCTTGCCCCATATTCTTAGATTTCATCAAAGAACACAACCTACAATGCTTACATAGTACATCACGATCAGAGACTATTAGTCTTCCAAACTATAAAAAGAGGTGCCCACATTCCTGGCAAGTCCCATCAATGGTTAATTTTTAACAAAATGCCTCCCTTAAGTATGACCTTACCCATAATTGAATGTTTACTGGGCATTTATGGCTGGTAGAACAACAATTGATGAAGCCAATGTACATACTTCTAACTTCAATGCTCATTGTAGGTCAGTCAGCTCCTGAGAAATTGGATAACTGAACAGGAGAACTGAATAATGATCATGATGATTGGTATCATCAGGAATATTACTTGATAGCACACTCAACTCCACTCTCAGCCGCCCTTCATTGAAGTCATTTTTATAAAAATCACTAATAAATACAAGTTATTCTCTAAAGTCATCTTTGTTAGCAGCTTTAACAATAAGCTCTTCATGATTTGAGTAAACTCTCTACCTAATTCAGTTAAATCTTGACCTTGTTCCATTTATGACAAGATCCAAAGTTCCGAAACTTCTCTCAATTTCATATCATCCGTCTAGGTCTCCTCCTCGATCTTGTCACTGCATCATAAGCACCAGCATCTTGTTGACAATATAAATCAAAGCTAGCATCATCTCAGATTGATTGCAGTGTACAAACAGCGAACTCAGTAATTCTTTGACCTTCTGCAGCTGACATTTGAAGAGTCTTGCTTGAGGTCGTCGCTATGACTCGAGAAATTCTTCCAATAGCAAACCAATAAAAGAAATCAAAAGAGCTCATGCACACAGAAATAACTTCGATTCCACTTCTCATTTCAGTCTCCTTCACAATGTCGGGTGATTCCTCCAAAAGTTTATGAGGAATTTCATAATTCTTGATGATACTCTCAAGTGCCTTTGCATGAACAGTCCATCTAGTGGGACAAAGAACTCGAATTCTAGGTGAGTCTTCAGGCACATTCTGCCTTAGGTTTTGAAGCATTGCATCCCTTCTCGGTGATTTCTTTATGAGCTCAATGATGAATCCAGAGCATTCCTCATCAATGTACAAGTTTTCACAGTATCTGTAATCGCTAGATTGAGGGCATGTCCATAGCAGTGTGTCAAACCTGCACTGGGTTCTTTTGGCTACTGTTCCAGCCTCCGAGTTTCTTTATGAAAATGTTTAATCCCATTAAGACACATAAGTGTAAGATGCTGGCTCCAGTAGACTCCACTTGAGAAGGACCAACAAACTTTCTCGTTTCTTGTCTATCCATTAAAAACATGATTACTTGCTCTTGGTTTGTTTCAACAACCATAGTAGTAAAAGAGAGGGATGACTGGATTTCTACAGCAATTTCTCTTGGTCTGTTGCAATATATTTGTCCGTTTTTGTACCCAATCAATTGATAATTCTTGTCATCTTCACTTCTAAATTTCAAAAGCTAAATGAAGTTAGAGTCAGACTCATCCACACATCCTCTTAATGGAGCTAACTAAAATCAAACATACGTTACATTCACACTATCATCACACATCTAGTGGGGCACAAATTTTAGCTTTGAATCTATGATTTGACTAGTAGACTATTATCATACCCTGCCCAGCAAGAAATTTCATATAGGATAGAAACACTGCCTTCTATCTAACTTCTCGTTCTTGAGCTGTTGAGATAGAGATTTTGCAGAGTTATGGATACCAAATTTAACTGCAGCATTTTTCCAATTTTAGTAATGAAGGCAGCGTCACCATTGCTTGACCTCTGAAGCTTCTTCTCTTTACTTGCTCTAGCACAAGTGAAACACATTACTTTATCTTAGCCCTCAATGGAGTGTCTCCAAGACCACCTGAGAACCCATGAGGGCTGGAAACTTCTCTTCAAGACACATTTGATTCCAAATTTTCTTATTGGAAACTGGAATCATTGGGGATGATGTGGTTCAATTGTAAGGACAGTGCTAGTTTCAGGGTTAGTACTCATTTCAGTTGAAAAGGAGAAAAACAACAACTTCAGTCAAACTGAGCAGCTGCACAGCAGCAGCTATGTATGTGTGCATGAACATACATCCACAAAAGCAAAAAGTTTATATTATCTGCAGGCTGCGTGTGTTTCCACCATCTGCAATCTGGTCTCAGCCATTAAAATGATTCCAAGATACAGGATTAAGAGATAAGTGTGCTGAGTCAGGCTTTATTGCAGAAGACTCAGTAGATGGGTTGATGAAGGCCACAAGTACATACAACCATGTAATGATGCAGGACAGTTTAATTCCATGGTTGAAAACAACACATATCTCTGATATGGTCAACATAAATGAAACCATGCAAGCATCAAAAACTTCAGCAATGATGTCGCTCATGCTTCATTCAAGCAAGTCATGGAAACCAAATCATGTGCACACATCACAGAACTGTTTGAAACTTATCTCAGTTTCCTCAGATATAGATGGAAACAGAAGTCTATCCGTCTTATATGGAAATCTTGCAGAGTCTGATCATGAGAGAATGATTGGCTGTTGTACTTGGCATCCATCAGGATATGATATGGTGCTTTGTCTATGTTTATGAATGATTCTTATCATACTACCATGCACAGATATACAGATTCTCTGTTGATAACATGCATGGTTTCTCAGTAGTTGGCCCAAGAAATCCCTTTGGAATGATTCCATGAACCACATCATCAGAAGTGAAAACAAACAAGGACACCCAGAAGCTTGGAAGAACTAATGAGTTCCATCTAACAACAGCTGAGGCAGCTTAGAGAAATGATGATTCCCAGTGTATAGGCATCCAGATCTGCAACAATCTCGGAATGAAAATGGTGTACTTATGTTTAGCGCCTAATGAAAACACTCATTGCGTCGAGTAGAGCTTCTTCTAGCCGCAGGTGCTAATTTGAAATCGCAATCGGGAGATATTCAGGTTTTGAGGTACCCCCTTTAGCTCAAGTAACTTGGCTATCGTTATTCCTATGAAAAATATTTTAGTATCAAAAGAGAGCACACAGAGAGACCTATCTTTTGAGCTATATATTAAGTCCATACCAGGAAGTTTACAGAATCTATGGAGCTCTAAAGTGGTAACCATAAGTTAAAAAAATTAAAATTAAAACAAATGCCCTTAAATAGTGCCAGAGAGTTTTTCTTTATTGCATCATGAATGGACTTTGTCCTATCCATGATGACTTCCTTTTTATATTGCTAATAGTTGGCCCTTCCTAGAGCAACAGACCGGACAGTTACAATAATGGAATTTTCAGCACAAACTCGGGTATTCAATACCAGAAGTTCAGGACAGTTGTCAGTCACTCTCTTGCAGCTCCTGCAACACCAACCTCTTGTTTACTGACCTAGTTGCTCCGCAACTCAACCTAGCTTGACCAATTCAATCTCCACTCTTCTGATAAGTCATAAAGGTAAAGAATAATAATAGCATAGATTCACAATTGTCTCATACACCAACTGTCTTATACAGTTCCTTTAGTTCTCTTGTCTTTTCTCTTCTCTCTCTCTCTCTCTTCTCTTTTATAGATTCTATCACAGTTCACAGAGTGGTTTTTGGGTAGTCTGTCTTCTCTGATCTCTGTGGTTTTACACCTTCTGATGTAGGTGAGTAATCAGGTGCCACAGGTTGTTCCTCCTTTCCTAGAGGTGTCAGAGGTAGTCACAACGTGTGGTTTTACATATTCTTATGTAGGTGAGTAATCAGGTAAGTGATTCCCACAGGTTGTTCCTCCTTTTCCAGAGGTGTCAGAGGCAGTTGTCAGGATGCTCCCTGACAACAGTCATCCTCAAAAGGATTACCAAAGCAACCGATTGTATCGATAAGGCTTTGTGTATGTTGCTTGAAACTCAACTGCGCAGAAAAACTTTCTTCGTGATGTTGAATAAAATATATATCATTTTCTTCATTCTTACCATCACTCTCAAACTCCGAAATACACCTGGCAAGCTCAGGACCACATATAACGTCTCAAAGCTACTGGATTTTCTGTAAGGCCAATTACTCCTCCTTTCCCTTTACATTGGCATTTTCTTGTTCATGTACCTGATCAATTGGGTACTTGAAAACCTTTTGCAAGTCTTAGAAACTACCCATTTGTTTTGAAATTCGTCTTTAATAGAAGCAGGCAGTGACACCATGTCACGAATGTGAACTGGATCCCACCAAGCATAGTTGTAGTGGTCAAATGTCCAACAATAGCTTCTAAGGCTTCAACATACAGGTGGGAAATTTCACGGTGGGCTCTTACAAACGTAAGAATTAGCACTTCAATGGATAAAATTGTGTTCCAGTATATTGGAAAGTCGGACTGCTCTTGATCATATCTTTTTCCATGCCTCAAAGCTACCTTCACTATGTTCACCCTCAGTGAGGTGGAAAGCTTGTAACTGAAGATTATACAATGCTACACATGTCAAATTGATGAGCATGACGGGTTCTTGTTAAATGAAAAGACTTCAAAAATACTACCAGCTGTACCACAAGCAGCAATACCAGAATCTGTGAGTGCTATTGTCCATTCAGAACAAGCTAACTAGTCTCCCAACATATTCCACATTCCCATATCCAAGTGCAGGCCTCCAAACATTACAACCAATCTGTCTTCTCCATGACTTGTTGGCCATGTCCTCTGGATAAACTTGGCCTTTGCAAAAATGGTGCAATCACATGCCATAACTGGAATCTGCCCTGGATGGAGAAAAGAAGTAACTGTTTTTAAGATATCCATGGCATGCTTTATCATTGCTGGAGAATCTGCCTTTTCAACGAACAGTGGTAAAAGTGTGGTAATTACAGGGGTTAACCACCTGAGGTTGATGACTGGCATGAAAGCTTGCCCATGTCATTGGCCTGTAACTCTCTAAATCAGATGTCAACAACTGTAATGTATTCTTGAGCCACTGCTTTTCTTGCAATTTGCCATTCTCCAGATTGCCACTAAAACTCAGACAAAGTCTCTCTGCTATAGTAGCTTTTGGCTGATTCATAGCAACAGCTGGAACAACTGTATAAGAATTAGGAAGCACAATTCCATCCTTCATTATTGCAGTAGAAACTGGTTCAATAGCAGTACCCAAATTGTTTTCAGTTGGAAACTGGATGATGCTAATCCCAGTTCCATGAAAAGAAGAATGGGAGAAGGATTATAGCCATAGCAACCACCATAAATAGCCCTTTCCTCAAATGGGTTGGACAAACAACATTGTTATCCTGGTAATGCTAAGCATTAAAAATGCCATATCATTTTCCAGCTGAAGGACTCTGTCATATGAGACGCTAATTCCTAGACTGTTTAATTGGTCTATTAACTTATTACTATAATTATATGAATCAGTGAATGAATTTTCAAGCCAATATACAATGGTGTGGTTCTCATTCCAGAGAGTGCCTTGTCTTTTTTGTGAAGTGCAATTTTTGTTGGTATTATGAAGAATTATCTGAGATATTGTCAGGCAATTCTGTGAATCGATATTATTGTTTTCATTCTTTAGACTGGGCCCATTTAGGATTAGAAAGACCAGAAGTTTCAGGCTATAATTATGGTACAGAATCTTTCTGACAATTTATTGGGAAAAGACCTTTAAATTTGGACTTATTTCCAGCCTGAAACATTTCATTGCGAATAAATTTAGCAACATTAGCCAATTGTACAGCTTCTGACTTACACTGAGATGGAAAGCAAGCATACTATAACATTTCTTGCATCCACTTGGGGGAAAACAAAATAACATGTTTTCCATCTGACTGCTCTTGTATTACATATTTTTGGAAATGATTAAGAAGCTCTCCTTTTAAACGGGTCCTGTTTACTGATGTTACTATGTTCAATTGCTTTATATGGTTTTCATAGGCATCATATAGCTAGTTCTTCCAATTTAAACATGTAAATGCCTTGCTCTATAGTATTTTCTACATGCATTACTAACTCAGCAAAGGCACATGCTTTATCTTGCTTCTCCAAATAAGAAGATGAACCTGCTTGAGCTTGATCAAAGGAACGGTAGCGGTTATGATATTTGGTCAGGCAGGACAAATGATATTTGCAACTAGGTCAACAGCACTAGATATCTCTCACTATCACACATCTCTGTTGCCATGTCTTTAATGGACTTCTGGGACACCACTCGGGTTGTTCTGAATTTTTATTCCCCCAAAAAATACAGACAGTATTTTGTAAAGCAGTAGATTTTTATGCTTTGCCTTCTGGCTTTCTTTTTCTTTTCGTTTGAAGATGTGCACGCTCCAACATTGAAGAATTAAACTTTTGATGGCACTTCTTGTGCCAGAATGCATTTTTTTCTACGAACAGCTGAGCAGTGACTTTCACAGGCAAGGAATTCAGCTTCTGGAATTCTTGTACATTGTTCAAAAAAGCACTATAAATATCCAATGGTGTTCTGTTAATATTCAATGCCAATCGAGTAAGACAACGAAGTTCTTCTGGCGACTTTGTTTGGCAGATAATACAAAGCTTCCAATCAGACATAGCTTCTTACAAACTCAAAGATTTATACTGAAGTGCTTCTTGCTATTGCATCCATGTGCATGCGCATCAGGTGACTCATGTATCAGGTGACCCACAATGGCTCAGCATCTATTGCACCTGTACATTCCTGTTCACTTTCATGTCCCTCATCAACACAAACACAAAAACAGCTCGTTAAATGTACTCTTGTGATATTTTTAACATATATTTACACTTGGTGTAAAAAAATTGTATTAGTGCATTAAAAAAATTTGCAGCAGGCCTTTTTTTTTGTTCAATGTGATAATATATATCTGGGGGGGGGGAAATTGGTGCTTTTGTCCACTACATAAATGAAATATAATATTTTTCCCCTAAGCCACCCTACTATTCCTCTAGCCACTGGGGTAATTTCAGCACTTGGCAATCTGAAGATATTTATGTGGCAAAATCAGGCATTCAGGTTTTTTAGGTTCCCTTCACTTTAGCTCCAGTAACTTGGCTATAGTTATACCTATGAAAAATATTTTAGTAACGAAAGAGAGCACACAGAGAGACCTATCTTTTGAGTTATATATCAAGTCTATATGATGAAGTTTACAGAATCTATAGAGCTATAAAGTGGTAACCACAAGTTTTAAAAAATTATGGAGAAGGTAAAATGCAACTGTCCCCCCTTAAGTCACCGACACAACCAAAACGAAACATAAGTTCGCCAAATCTACAGAAAGCTGTTAAAATTATTTTCCATGAACTACTAAAGGCTGCAATCTAGAGCGGTGCTCAGGAGAAGCTGCATGCAGCAAGGGGAAAAGAAAAGAAGAACCTTCTTCGCGATATCCTTGATGAGTCACCGCTAAGAAGCACTAGAGCAGCAACTCAGGGCAGCGATCAGGAGAAGCTGTACACAGCCAGAGGAGAAGAGAAGAAGAATTATTACTATGCTTGACTGTAGCACAGCTATTGTTTGCCTAGGCCATGCTTTATGGGGAGCCCAGCTACTGGGTGCCTAGACCCTTCTTCATGGGGATCCCGCCTACTGGCAGCCGGGCCTACTTCATGGGTAGCACAGTTACTGGTTACACAGAACTTCTTGATGGGGAGCTAAATACTGTGTTATGGAAAAGAATAAGCTCATTTTATGTTCATTTTGGCAGTTGTGTGGGCATTTTCACTACCCTATAAATAGTTTTTACCTCATTCGGTTCCTTTAAGGTTGGATTTTTTTATTTTGGAATGCAACTGTGAGATTAATACTTGCATCATTTCTCCCCCCCCCCCCCCCCTGGAAATGCCAGGTACCACTGCTATTAAACTGGTGTGGCATCCAGAAATACTATATAGCTATAATAAACAGTGCATGGACTGTTATCAATACCCCTTTTTTTGTCTGAGCAGTACCTCTGGTCCAGATAAAACTCTAAAACTTTGTGTGATTTTAAGGACCACCCAAAGAAGGCACCATTTTCTTGATTTTGCATTTTTTGTAAAGGAGGAAGTAGCTCGTTTTTTTACCCTGTTTGCAGCATTTTGGACACCCTATCAGATGGATATCCCTTACTTTTTACCCAGATACACCAGACATCAGAACCATTACAGGTGGTTTTTGCTTTTTTTCCTCATTTTATGTATATTTTTACATCATGTTATACATAATATAATTAGCACTAATAAAAAATCAATATTATGTTCAGTATTTTTTTTTAAGTATAGCTATACATATACAAGAAATTGCTTGAGCTAGTTATAATGTTTCCTCACATGCCCACCAAGTTCCATCGGTCGTGCTTCACCCAGTGCTGGTGGCTACGGTGCATGTGCTCACTGCTCATCAGAACATCAAGAGGAACTAAATCTTCTAACTTATGATGATTGACACCAGCATGATGCAAATATCATTCAATATTCTGCAGGTGACAATTCAATTCCTTCACGAACAGAGAAACGCTCACATGGCTGATATTTTTCTTGCGTTTCTTCACTTCATCCTTAATGAGTTGAAGACCTCGCAAAATTGCTTGTCCATTACCAACAAAAGCTGCCTGCTCTTGCTGAATGCACTGAGAAAAATGACGCAAACGCCCAGGTTCCCCAGTGCAACTGTAGATCTCATCGGCAACTTCGTAGGAAATAGTGATCATGATCAGCTCACCAAGACTTAGAGACACACCACTAGGCAAGAGAAAAGACAATTGGACAGAAGATTCCAGAGATTCTTGCTCTGGCTGAGTCTTCAGCAAGCGAACTTTACAAAACAGAGGCAAGCAGGACAAGGTGGAAAGAAAAACTTGCCCATAATTGCTAGCCAGGGGAATTTGTGAAGAGCTAGGAACAAGATGGATGTCATCCAGACTCATGTTGACTACACTACCACCTGCACCATCTACAACCAAGAACTTAGACGAACGCAAAATGGGTATTTTGCGGATATCAACAGAACCATATTCGTAGCTTATCTTTCCAGCTGGTTTGATATCCACACGCCGAGTCAGAACAACGGGTGCCTGCATGGGTCTTTCTTTCTCAAGCTTCCTTAGGTATTTCATCTCCCATTTTAGAAAAGGCTTAGAGGTGATGAAGCTTGTACCAGGCCTAACCAGGTGCGTGCCTCCATATGTGGTACTCTTTTGCATTTTCAAAGTGGCACTTGCAAGAGAAAGATGCTTCAGAACACCAAGATCACCTCGGTCTGCAAACCTCTCTGTAGTGTATCCATGTAACCCTGACTCAGATAGAAATAACAGCATGCTGGAATTCAGCTCTGAAAGGGTCTTGTCACGATAGTCTGTGCCATGGAAATGCCTTGGGATGTCAACACTAAGCAGCAATTCAAGTTTGCAGTGAGGGTAGAGAATCATCTTGCCACTGTACTTTCCTTCCCATGTCACCTGATGCCGAGTGTTTGTCCTGGAGTCCACAGAGAAACCACTATATCTAGTGGTGTCCCAGAAGTCAACCGACACCATCAGGATCTCAAAGATCCTCTGCCAATAAACAAACTCCTTCCTTGTCATAGATTCATCCGTGATCATAAGAATGTCGGCCACGGGATCAGAAGGACTGTAAAATGGCGTCAAGCATATTTTCTCAAAGTTGTACTCAATCAGCTTATCTCTAAGGTAGAGGTCTGCCTGCCAATGATACTGATCAAATAGCTCAGCACGACTTTCCATCTGAATGGTAATTTTGACATTGACCGTCTGTCCAGGTGGTATCTCATGCAATTGAATGTACATGGAGTCTCTGATGTTTGGTTCGTATGTCACTGTGTAGGGAACATTGCTAAATCCCACATTAGCTGAACCTACCGGGATCAATCGAGCATCCATATGTAGCTGTACTACCACTTTCCCGCCAGAGCCAGCACATGCACCATATGGCATTGTAGATATGTTCTGAACACCAATTTCAAGCACTGATACTTCACCTCTCCCAAGATTCTCAGAACATCGCAGATACTCTAGTTTGACTGGGTATTGAACAACCAGCTCACTTTCAAGAAACGACTTCTCAAAAGGACGACCGATCAACTCAGCTCGAGGGTGGAACTTAGCAGTGGAAACAAATGGTCCCGAGACGTTGGGTGGAGGCTGGTCAAATATCCTTCCATAAAAGGTGATAGGAATGACGTAAGACTGACCAGGGAGCAAGTACGCACTCGGCAGGTCAAATCTGGTGGGTTCAAATTTGACAGTCTTTGTGGATGGCATGAACATAGATGCACCATCTGGAAGAGGCAAACCACCCCTGTTGGCTACAGTCACCGAAGAAATGAAGATGCGCTCATTGGGCTCGAATATTCCATCATTAATAGCAGAGACTACATTGAAGCTGGTCACCTCCAAGTCATATCTGGTACCAGCCTGGCACAGAACTCCACCCTCAGGGTTACTGACTACCCACAAAATGGCACCGTTATTAGCTGGGTTACCATCAATTCCATCTTCATCATCACTCCCCCTTGACCCTGGAATCCCATTCTTCCCCCAAATACCTTCTTTTCCCCAGGACCCATTGGAATAGTAAATAATAATACCTTGGGAATTATTGGTGCTACCACCCCTTCCTGCAGGTCCTCCAAGCCCCCCATGGCCACTTTCCCCACCACGTCCACCATTTCCCCCACTTCCACCACCACCACCCATACCAATTGAACCACACATGCAGTCAGCATCCACCAGCATTAACAAAGTTGGATCAACTGTTTGGAGAACACACACACCACCGAAGCCTGCATGTCCCCCATCCGCACCTCTGCCACCCGGGCCACCTGAACCACCAGAACCACCATTACCTCCGTTCCCTCCACGACCACCATTTCCACCAGAACCTGTATGTGAGTTACGTCCCTGT
The DNA here is from genome assembly GCA_028752905.1 of Cladorhizidae sp. MBARI D1340-BT2. Lineage (NCBI taxonomy): Eukaryota > Metazoa > Porifera > Demospongiae > Poecilosclerida > Cladorhizidae > Cladorhizidae sp. MBARI D1340-BT2. The sequence goes on along the minus strand of JAQNBH010000011.1, from coordinate 32,087,007 downwards.
TTCCCGGTTTCACCATCTCCTCCTTCACCCCCAACTCCACCATCACCTCCATCTCCCCCCCTGCCACCATGGCCACCATTTCCTCCACGACAGTTGACCAAGACGATCTCTTCTGCTTCATTTCCACCTAATTTGGCCACCAACTGACATGTACCATTAATATTCAGCTCATCCGCATTGCCCCATAGATTCAAGATCATGTCGCTAGCTTCAGTGGCATTTATGCCTCTAGTCCCATTCATTCCTGGTCCCCCATTACCAGCTGGTCCACCAGGGTCTCCATTTTCTCCATCACCATGACCCCAGCGCCCACGTAATCCAGTACTTCCTTTATCACCTTTATCTCCTGCGGGACCATGGTTACCATGAACACCACCTGCATGTATCACAAACCCATGCGGCCTAGAGAGAGCACGTGCTGCAGTGACCTCAATAATTTCCTTCTGTTGGCATATGCCAGTTGGTATGAAAGATTCACGTATGCGATCTCCATGTGCTAAAGTAAGCTTCTCCACCACTGGGAGGGGCTTGGGAGGAGTGCGGGGGTCGTCAAAGAAAGTGATCCTCTGGATGTGATCCAGAAAGAAGTATGTACCCAAATTTGGCTCCCACAGAGCTTGCAGTCCAGGTTGCAGACCCACTTCAGAGCCATATCCGATGCTTACAGGCAACAGTACAGGTGGGCCTCTTGGGGGTCGATATGTGTCGTGCCATGGCCTCCGGAAGACCTTCGGTAGAGGGGCATTGGGATCATACATTGGTACGGCAGTTCCTGGATATGCAAACTCAGCACGGAGATCTGATAGTTGTACACCCGTGTCTTCCTGGGAGTAGAATCCTATAGGAAGTTGTTGGATAGTAGCTTCATAGCTGGGAGGTGCATCTACAGCAGCTTTACTAGGAGGACCTGCAATTTTGGTGCGGCTATCGAACATCTGCTGTCATTGATATAGCTCATCTTCCGATGGGTGGAGAACATCCCACAACCCATGAGCAATAGATCCATCATTTTTCTTGGAGAACAAACCATCCACTTCACAGCCCAAGGAAGCCATGAATTTCCTCATAAGATGAGCATCATCAGCTCTGAACTGAATCAGTTCTTTATTATCTTCAATATCAACGAGACGAAAACCCAAGAAATCCTTACTTTTAGGATCACTGGAGAGAGGCTCTACACGAAAGTTTGGATTTGAAGCATCGAAGGATAAGAGGTTGGACTGTCTTCTCGTGCCAAATTTTTGTACTTCATGATTGTCAACTCCTGTAATAAGAAATTTATTTCAAGAGTTAAGGCAGAACTAAACCACATTTCACAATCATAATTATTACTGAGAGGGGTAGTTAAGGATGGTTCACAATATGAGGCTCTTGTGAACCAGCAACAATAGGATGGTGAGTTATGGGACTATGCGATAGATACAATGGAATAAGATCTGGTTCTGGCACAGTGTTGAGCACCGAGCGTTGGAATTAGAACTCTAGAATTTAGCACATGATGGATGAACTGCAGAGTCAGCTATTTAGATGAGTAACCATTATGGCATTTGTGGAGGTGACAAGCTCATTGGAGCAAGGAAGACTTCTTGCAGCGTGTGAGGTATCTGCTAAACGTACGAAGCAATGGAGAATGCCTTGAAACAGGTGGCAAGTCAAGTTGAAAGTGTTACATATCTAGCTGGTAGTTTTCTAGCTGATATAGTGTGCTAATGGCTTTGCAACCAGATCTGATGATAGCACTTGGGTAGCTAGTAGTTTGTATGTAGTGTTACTAACTTAAGCACTGTAGCTAGTTATCTCACTAATTATTAGCAGTGTGGTAACTGGTTTAGTAGCACTAAGCTTGCTAGCTGCTGCAGCTATATACTAGCGATGTTACATAGCTATAGCAATAACTTCTCATCCACAACCACCGTAATGTTTAATACTTAATAGTTGCTGCTGTCCATTCTTGGTGAAGTGGAGGTTGGCGTTCAAGATTGCTTCAGTATCATTGTAACATTATATTGTTAACCATGTATAATATGATAATATAATAAGATACGATATGATGGCAAGCATTATAATGTGAACCATCCTTTAGACCTTCAACCCCTACAGCTTCACTGCATGCATTTGTTGGATTCAAGTGTTTAAATCAATGTAACTTTATGCATATGGATGACTACCACCCAAATTACTCGCATGCAGGCAGAGTTAGGCTTAGTGGACAATACTCACTGTATATCTATGTAGTCTCACATTATATTGAGTGTGGGGAGGGGAGGGGTCTGATATAAGACATTATAAATACCAGTATAATCTCTGGCAGGGGGCGGGAAGTGGTTGTCAGGTTGGTTTCAATGGCCACTTAATGTTGCAACCACCCTTCGACAAGGTTCACTTGCAACCACAAAAGTACCGAGAATGGGTGTAGCTACTGCTATGGCAGTGAAGTGAACGTTTCCCTCCTCCAAGAGGTAAAAGTTTGACTGTGCTCTTCGGCAATGTGCCAGACCTTTAACTCCCCACAATACACGATTGTTCATGCTCCATGATAGTACGCCAAACCTTTCCGTCTTCCAAGAGGTAAAGGCTCAAGCTATGCTCTTTGACAGAGTCTGCCGAACTTTTCCCTGCCCAAAAGCTAAAGGGTAAGGCTATGCTCTACAGCGCTACAGCAACATGCCACACCTTCACTTCCTGCAAGAGGTAAAGGGTTGGCAGCTATGAGACTACCATGGACAATATGGTAAGGTATGCTACACCATCTTTCTTTATTCTTCATGTATATACTTGTTTTTCTCACTAACACAACAATATCGCCAGAACATTAAGTCTGTACTAACACTCAATGTTTACAACTCTGAAAACCAATACTCCCACATTTACTAAACCACTCAAAAGGACAACAATTTTATTACTTTTGTTTGTTACTTACACGTCTATACATACCGTATTTCTGGTAACAATACAACATAGTTAATAGGTACAGTGCAGTATATAGAGAAGATAATTTATTCAAGCACATAAACAACAACCACGCTAGAAAATTGAAGTGCAAGAGTTTACTTCCCAGTTAGCACATATATACTAGCATTAGTAGTGTATTATAATGCAGTGTGTGATCTGCAAGCACTATTTATGGATAACACATCATTATTGTTGGGTTACGCAGTGTTGAAATCAAAGGATATGTTTAAGACATTCGTATTTAGATGCCAAAATGGAAGTACACATCCACACCAATGTGTGTTTGTGTATCCACTAGCATTCCCCACAAATAACACAAGCAAAGATGTTCCTCTTGTGGATAAGCTACTTACAAGATCCGCACTACTATAGAACAGAAAGAGGATAGAGCTAAGGGAAACAATATATTATCGAAAGTCAATTCTTCATAACCCTTTCACTGGCATAAGCACATTATGGCACAAAATACAATGACTGCCACTAATAAAAAATGAACCGTTCGTGTAAAACGCCTAATGTACAAACATGGCCAAAGCATTGTTACATTTTATAAAGTATGCAGCTTAGGTACCTATGGTAAATGTGATGTCAAACTTCACTTCCGGTATCTCGAAAGTTATGGTGATCTGTTCTAGTGGAGATGAAGTTATTGACCAGCTTTTTCAGGGTGATTTCAGCTTTTTCAAGAGCGACAACAGTGAAGATTAGGGAGAAAGTGTTTATTGAGAAGCAATGAAGTCAACTATGGTGAGGTAACAACTCTGAGAAGTGCTGCTGCCTGTGATCCAGTAGTTAGTGTTTGTCCTACACCATCTTATAAAGCATTTGATGCCACCAGAAAGGACCAGCTAGACTTCTTGAGAGATAGGTAATGATGAATCAATGTTAGGTCAATCATAGTAACTAGTATTGGCAATAGCACAATCGAATTTAGAAACTACTACTTCGATGCTAGTAAGTAGATAAAACCTAGAAGTGACATTGATCTCTGTTAGTCATTTCCTAGATAACATTTTATATCCAGTATATAGCTATATGGAAACCTGACTGTGCTAAAGGTTATAGACATGCTATTGGGGTGTATATAGAGACACTTATAAGGCTGTCAGGTATTCTCTTGAATATGCTGTAGCTTAACATTCTCACCGTCGGATTGCTGTGAGAGTTTCAGTTCCACATCTATACCAGTCTGAAATTCACTAAAATCCCAAGCAACCATATATTATGGGAAAGCTCTATTGTGGCTAAACAATGTGGTCAGGTTTTGTGATCACATGCTGATCACAAAATACGAATAGTTATCTAGGACAGTTATTTTTAAGTATAGTACAGAATATATTGCATTCAGCAATGATAAAATACAAACATAGGGCTATAAGTAGCTAAGGTATGATAGACAAGGGAAGCATTATTATTGTTGTCACTATAACAATGTCCACAGCTTTTATTATAAGTATCGAATTTTTGTATCATATTAATTACATGCATTCTGTTCCTTTTTCTACATAACACAGACCAGGCCTCACTCTTTGCCACCATCACACACCTATAAATATGATACATATAACATTGTTTATAATACTGAATCTATTTTTATATTATATATTTATTATAATTGAGTTGTGAGAGGAGATCAAGGAAGCAAAAGAGAAGCTAGTTCTCCAGTAGCATCATCATCAAATCTATAAACATAAAGTACAATTTTAAAGTCCCGGGGTATACTGGGAAGCTAGCTATAGGCACTATCCGCATTTTACCCGGGGGAAAAGTAACTACAGCCTTTGGACAACAAACAGGCTAATGCTATAGCTAGAAAACCTGAGAAGTCATGCCTTCCTCATCAGAGACCAAGCATTCACTTTTTGCTGTAGCACAAAGCCCATCCACCACGTTCCAACAATTTCGACAACCATGTTTGGAAGAAGGCTCGGCCAAGTAAAGGATGCCACAATCTTCTCTAGAATCATGTTAAGGTGAGTCAAGAGTATTGCCTGTCACTAGAAAAATGGCTTCTGCTAGACATAGTTACCTGGTCATTTTTTGGGTCGAAACTATTTCAAGATTCCCCCTCTTAATTACTGTGAATTAACGCTCTTTCTTCAAATTAGGAGAGCTGTTAATTTATGATATAAAATTATTGCTCATAAATGAATGCATGCATGTTTTTTTATCAACAAAACCCAGAGCCCCATATGGCACTGTTGATGGTGAGTGGATTAATCACCCTACCTTCTGTGATCCAGCATAATCTTTTGCTACATCAGCTCTAGTTAAAGTAATAGCCTATTAGAGCTAGCTAGCTAACTGGTTAAGCAACATGATTTTTTATGAAAGACAAAGTAACTTGGGACTCCATTCTGGGCTTCTGTCAATCAGTTGGGTATCTAGACACTAAACGGCTAGGTTATCCTACCTTGTGTGTGGCTCTGCTTTGTGTAGAGGAGCAGAACACTACAATAACTTCATGTTAGACACCACTTCCTTGCATTAGCCAAACTATTCTGGATAATAATTAGAAATTTGCTGACAAAGAATTGGTGTGACCCTAATAATTACCAAGTTATTATGCACAAGAACAAACCTTGGAATTGGCACTGGCAAAGCCTATGTTTGTTGTACATGACCACCTCTAATTGATAAACTATCCCTTTTGTAACAGTGTTAATTACTAACTATAATTACTCATTATCTGACCTTTGGATTGTTGTTGTTATTGTATCTCTTCTAGATGCCCATATAAGGGATGCTGGACAATCAGGTCATCTGACCAATCACTGATTAACAACTCATGTAATAATTTCGATATAATGCCGTGTTTTTGGATACTGTATGTATGATTGCTGGTATGCTGAAATAATAACTGTACTAAGATACTGTGCCCTGTTTAACCCTGGCTCCGCGATGGTTACAATTGGCGTAGTCGGCAGGATCACTTTTTGCTAACTTTATCTCGACTACGTCATCAGGATGAGTAAGCCTGCCGTACTCCCAGAAATCTACAATGGAGACAATAGCTGGGACGAATGGGTGGACCATTTTGACAGTGTGGCTACCGTGGCTAAGAGTACGGCTAACTGCTAGAGCTGTGACCACTTTTAAGAGGCTACCTGATGACATAAGAAACGACTTCACGGAGGCAGTCAAAGCAATGCGGAAGCGATTCGAACCAGAGAGCCGAAAGGGCCAGTATATGGCTGAGTTGCAGAGTCGAGTTCGAAAAAGGAGCGAAGATTGGGCTTCATTTGGAGAGGATTTGAGACAACTCGCAGATAAGGCCTACCCCGAATTACCCGTAGAAGCCAGGGAATGGTTCGCCTTGAATCAGTACCTCGCTCGTATCGACAAACACCAAGTAGCTTTCAGCGTCCGGCAAGCTAAACCTGGATCTGTTGATGAAGCAATCACTCTGACTCTCGAAATGGAATCATATTTGCCGACATCCAATCCTGGAAGAGTGGCAGTAGTTGACAGTGAACCTGATGGTCACGCATCTGTGTCTGAACCTATTGCTGCCACTGCTAAAGCAAGGGATGATCCAGTGCAGCTAATACTCGATCGGATGGACCGACTGGAGTCCAAGTTACAGGATGTTATGACTTTGAAGACACAACCATCAAGACCGAATTCAAGATTCAAGCCCAAGTATCGACCTGGTTGTTGGAACTGCGGAGAAGCTGGTCATCTCTATAGGGACTGCTCGAAACCAAGGAGGAGGGACCAACAGCAAGGAAATGAGAGGACCTTTGATGCTGTAAGTAAAGCATGTTATAGCAAAGCAGAGGTATCACCACCTACTGCTGTAGGTGGGGCATCTACTGATGATAAGATTCCAGCCTTCTCCATTTCAAGTGACTCTAACTATGTGCTGAAGGGTTTTGTTAATGGGGTTCCCGCTAGTATTCTAGCTGATACTGGTGCGGCAGTTAACCGTCTTATCCAAGGAGTTTTGGGACAAAGCAAAGGGTAATAATGAAAATTTGAGAAATGCAGTAGGGAAGAGGCTTATCGGGGTGCAGGGAACTCCCTTAGAACTGTATGGTGTAGCTCAAATAAGGATTGAGTTGCAGGGAGTACTCTTTGCCACTGAGGCAATTGTAGCTGGTAACCTCACCACTGATATTATACTTGGACGGGACTTCCTTAGGGAACACCAGTGTATGATAGATATGGGAAAAGTGGGGATGTGTTGCATTTGAACAATAAGGGGGTTGCTATGACTTTGAATGGGAAATCCTCAGAGGAGATATTGTCTTGCATCACTGTTACCATAGGCAGAGTTTTGCAAGTTCCCCCACAGAGCGAGTTAGAGGTTATGGGACGAGTACCATGCTCTGCTATAAACAAAACCTGGGTATTAGAGGGAAGCAGGAATGCAGTTATGGTTGTTAGAGCATTGGTTCGACTGGACAAGGCTGAGGTACCTCTCCGTATACTCAACACCAGAGATGTGACCATCACTATTCAGAAGGGTACCACCATAGCTGAAATGGAGCTGGTGCCAACTGATCCGATCCCAATGGTTGGTGCTGTCGAACCCTCTTCAGTTAACCTGAACGAACATGAGGCCTTATGGGAGATGGCAGACAGAGCAGGGGATGAGGTCAACCACGGAGAGAAGGAACAGCTGTTTGCACTGTTCTTAGAGTACCAGGATCTTTTTGCCAAGCCATGAACATCGCAAGAAGTATTACGACAGGAACACTCATGGAAGACCATTTAAAGACGATGAACTAGTTTGGCTACACTCTAGAGTCGTTTCACGTGGGAAATCAAGAAAGCTTCACCATCCTTGGATTGGCCCATTCAAAGTAATCAAACGATTGACGGAATGTGATTATCGAATCAAAGGTCTCGGAAGAAAGAGAAAAATCCATGTTGTGCATTTCAATCGATTGCAGCTATGTGCTCCGGGAGCAAGATTTGAACACAATACTCCAGAAGCTACCAATTCTTCAGAGAAATTACCAAGTCTAACAACACCTACCAATTTTGGAGTAGACATGGAACTGATCGATTATAGAAGTCAGGACGAACATCGCACACCTCCTGGATCTCGATACCCTTGTCGTATAAGACGACATCTGGACAGATTTGCCCCCGGTGTGTCTTATTGAATTTAAAAGATTCGTGACGAACTTTTATGAAAGGGGGGGTAGTGCAACAGTGTTAATTACTACTCACTATCTGACCTTTGGATTGTTGTTGTTATTGTATCTCTTCTAGATGCCCATATAAGGGATGCTGGACAGTCAGGTCATCTGACCAATCACTGATTAACAACTCATGTAATAATTTCGATATAATGCCGTGTTTTTGGATACTGTATGTATGATTACTGGTATGCTGAAATAATAACTGTACTAAGATACTGTGCCCTGTTTAACGCTGGCTCCGCGACGGTTACACTTTGATGCTAAGATAAGTAGCTAAAGCTTAGAAGTGCCATTGATCCCGTTTACGAGCTAGCAATTTCTTTTCTGTTTATGCTAAACTGTTTCTATGGAAACTTACTTAGTGGCTGATGGCTGTAGAGTTGCTTCTGGGCTTTAGAAACATTTAGACTGTCAGATATCCTCTCAAATGTGCCTTAGGGTCTTAAGCTAATTTTTTCAGATCTTGACCGATCATGCTGACACAATAATTATTTGAATGCAGAAAGGGTTAAAGTGAGCTGCTCTATATTTAATGCAGTGTTATGTGGTGAAATGTTATGATTTAATTCTAGGTCAAGCGCAGAACTGCTCAAGTTTGAATATAAAAGGAACCATTCATAACGAATCATTTGTGCTAAGCTATTAGCACCGCCCAAACACCAGAACACTGGCTTATGCATTATCAGAGTCTAGTACAGATCACTCACTATGTTAGCTAGCTATTGTCACACATCATAGTGAATGACAATTATGCATGCATAATTGCTAAGCTACAGTTAGATAATGATCACCCTGACAAAACAGCAGCTATACTAGTATATATAGTAGTGAAAGTAAAATGCCTTCCAGAGGATTAATCCGAGCAGAGGACAATCTCAGGTGGGGAGTTTGGTTGGGGCAGATTTGTATAAACAGTGTCTTAAAGATGCAATTTCCAAATTTGAATTTATCTAATATGCTGAGTGTGCAGTGTGGACAGGCCTTGCCTTATGGGGAGCTCACTGGAGGAGAAGTTGACCACATATGACCTCATTTCCTGTCATATTACCGACCTATGAAGGCCTAGTCCTATCTTTCCTAAATGTGAACTATTCTTCCTAAATTTGTACTCATTACTAAAACTATCATTCCTAAAATGGAGGAACCCTTGAGCCTTGGACCTTTAGATCAACCACTTTTTACATATCTATCATCTTACTTCCTGAAAAACAAAAAATAAAATGGATACCTGTTTTCCATTTCTCTGACCTCCCTGCTAGTCACCTACCACATTTCCACATGGCTGCCAGTGTCTTGAATTTGTCTGATATATATTCAGATTGAGTTAAGGCTCTATTTGGAAGTAAATGCCTTTCTCAGGATAGAATGGCGACTATCAGCTGATGACACACTAATTCTCTATAGGTCGGCTTAAGATATAGAGGCTTTGGCCTTCTTCAGGGTGGCAGCAGGTTATTGGATAAACTAGCTAACACATGTCTAAAAATTCACATGAGGTGCACATGATCTACGACGTGTCCAATTGCTGTAGTGTAGAAACACCACACCAGATTATGATGGGCATGGCTTCTCATGCATAGTCTTGAGACCAGGAGGAATATTCATTACCAAGCTGATAGAAAGAGAGTATTTACTGCCTGATTGAATTACTGAAGGTGTTTTAGGACTTCATAACATGGAGGACGAGCCACATGTGTACCTGCAAGACATCTGCTTCTGGAAGAGTGTGCAGTGGACAGGAAGAAACCTGCAACTACATCTTCATGGGAAACAGAAGCTCAAGAAACTATAACAAGTGTATTTTGGAAATATGTGGCTATTACTTGAATTCATGCATTTTATTATCACTGTCAATTTTGCTGTAAATTTGGTTTTGATCAGTAGGCCACGAGAAGCAAACAATGAAATAACACTCTCTTTACTGGACTGACAGCATTTCCTAAGATATCTTGTTGCCACGACAGATTTAATGGCAGAAAAATATACTGTGATATATGTATGCATCCTTAGCAAGCTAAAATTATATTTAAACATGTCACAAAACTATTTTAACAACTAAAATTGAAAGCACTCTGAGGCACATTGGAGCTGATGTGCATCAGGATGCCATTTCCATATTTTAATTCAGTGTGGACGCATTCAATGTAGTATTTGTATCTAATGTGCATTGAAGGTGCAGTGTGGTTGTCCTTGAAGCAATCCTTATGGGGAGCTCAATGGAGCAGAAGTTGACCACATATGACCACATTGCCTGTCATATTACTGACATATGACCTAGTCCTAAATATGATCTACTTTCCTCCATCCTTCCTAAACATGAACTATCACTCCTAAAATGGAGGACCCTTGAACTTTGAACAATCATTTGTTTGCATAATCTAACATCCTGTTTTAATAAGGGAGGGTGTTAACCACGATTCTAAATGATCACTTAATTTGTCATAACTTTACTGTTTATCATTTTTTGTAAGTTATTTTCATGTCAAATGTAGTCCATTTTATTCTCTTTCCAATGATATGTTTAGTTTGTGCATAGCCACATCCTAGGTCAACCTGAATACATCACCTCTCAGTGCAATAAATGAATAGAACTCCAGCTAACCTCATAACCTGACCTTCACACTTAGACTGTGATTATCAAAGCCACAGATGTGTAAATTTCATTGACAGAATTGACACTGTTAGGATGTCAACTTAGAAATCTGTTTCCCCCCTCCCCCACAAAACCAACCATACCTTGACCTGCGTTACACCAATGGAAGTGATAGAGCAAGAAAAGAGCTTCAAGATGATATCTTGAAAGTTGCCTCATATTGGAAAAAGTGAGCGATACTTTTTTATGACCACAATTCCACCACTTTGGTAAGTTGAGAAAATGAGCCACAAAGTTACAGTAAGTTGTCTATTGGACGGATCTTTCTTGAAATGGCATGCAATAAAACTGCTATAACTTTAGAATGGAGCTTTCAAATGCATATCCTAAAATAGAATAATGTACTCGATTACACGTACCATTCTCTATCTGGAGTGAAATATTGCATACCCTCAATTGAACTGGTATTACTTGATCGGTCAATTGGGAATTGCATCAGCACATTTGGCTACATATGATTGATAAAGAAAACTGGCCACACCTTCTACTGTATTTACAATGAATTTCTCAATGATCAATTTACTTAGTGGTTACTAATTATTTCAATCCTTATTAATAAGGATTATTTCAATCCTTATCTATGGAAACTATGGTCACAATTATTAAGTTCTGTCCCTTTCTGGCTGATCCTACTGTCTCTGAAAGGTCGTCTACTGAAGAAAGCACAGGCACCTATGCCCGTAGGAAAACACTTGGAATCCATTCGTGTTAGAGAAAGAAGGCACTCCTGGATGGATTTCTTGGCTGTGAAGTTTTGTTGTAGATCTATTCCAATAGTTTTTGATTCTTACTTCAATGCAGCCAATTCATTCAAACTAAAGCTTAGCAAGTTACATTCTAATGATGATGAGAAGAAGTTCTAGTTATAAATCTAACTTGGATATAGGAGGGAAAAGGTTCCAAATGGAGAGGAAGTTCCTGTAATCAGACTGATTGCCAGAGATGGAGTCAAATAAATGGCAAAATATAATACAAATAGCTTTTGAGATTTCAATCTATTAATGTACTTATGTACATACTCGAAAAACGAATTTGGAAAAGGAAAAAGAAAGGGAAAAAATTTTGGGATTTTTTTTTACCAAACAACTACCGGTAGCTACATTAAATTGTCATAAGAAAGAAAGGAAATAAATTGCTCACATGTCAACCACAGTCAGTTGGGTGACATTTTACAGTTTAAAATTATGTATACCAATATTGTACTCCTCTTAAAATCAGTATAATGATGATTTCAAATGATAAAGGATCATCTAACTGGTTGTGGTCAACATGGATATAGTACGATCACTTTTTAAAACAACTAAAAACAACAACAAAAAGCTGAATCTACAGTGCATGGATATAGTCTTGTCGCCTTTCTTTTTTAAGTCAATTGTTTGAAATAAAGACTTTTTTGTTCTAGTGAAATTTAATTTAGGATAATTTTGCCTTAGATTGAGAAGTGAGCCTGGAGAGAGCACTAGTCTTACGGCAGTTAATACACACACTGTAATGCCTTCAGTGTTTGTTGGTGGTCAATGCCACTAGCAAACGCTTATAGGAACAAGTCATGTGGATGGAAAAATATTGATATCAATACCTGAAACATGTCAGTATTTTAATGTACTTGAAAAATGTATTAGAAATACCAATCATGAAAGTATTCACAAATACTTTCCATTTTGAAGCAGTCATTTTGAAGCAGACATTAAAAAAAAGTGTTTAAATACTCAATGAACTCTTAGTTGACATAACGGAATTAAATGACCTTCTCATTAAATTTACTCTCTCGATGTTGCGACTAGATGCTCTAGCCTTCATCGGGAATAATGACTAGATGCTCTAGCCTTCATCAGGAATAATGACTAGATGCTCTAGCCTTCATCAGGAATAATGACTAGATGCTCTAGCCTTCATCAGGAATAATGACTAGATGCTCTAGCCTTCATCAGGAATAATGACTAGATGCTCTAGCCTTCATCAGGAATAATGACTAGATGCTCTAACCTTCATCAGGAATAATTAGACTAGCAAGATCAAGATCTAACTACAACGGCAGCTACCAGATAAGGATCAGAATTACTGTGAGTGGGTTTCGTAAGATTTTTTTGTTCTCTTGAAAATGGGAGTGGTTAGAATCCTGCACTATTGAAAATTAAAAATCTCTATGCATAAGTGTCACCTGAACAGTTGGGATGGTTATAAGATGGCACTATATTGCAAACATTTATGGTGCTATTACAATGGGAAGAAGGTCTCTATAGGATGATATATGGCTCATTCACATAACAAATCAGAATTTTACTCATTTCCGGCATTTTAACAATTTTAATGCCTTTTTCTTTGGGCAAGGCTATCAATTTTTACCTAATTCCACAGTTCATCTTATATAATCTTATAACTGTAAAGCTATAGCTATACCTCACCAGGTACAATTTTGATCCATCGTTTCTTCCACGTTTTCAAAGTCTTGGTCTTTAGGTAAAGGTATCCTGCGCAGCCTTGTATAACGCCTTGCTGCAGAGTAGGTTGGGGGCTAACCTCTGCCTCTTGCACGAACTGAGGGCTGGGAGGAGTATCTGAGACTTCAGCTGCCATCGTTACGAAGGTGTTCACGTCCACTGGTTTATATAGTGAGGCGATAGATGTGCCACACCCTGTTGCAGTATCTGGCGACCCCCTTTTAAATGCCCACTGGTCACTGTACCTAGTTCCCAGTACAAGGATACAGTGACCGGGGGAGTCACTGTATCCTAGTATATATACCGCGGGATAGAGTGACTCCCCTTCTCGTCGATGTCGGCTGAGGAGAAAGTTCATTTTAGCATAGATTCAGTCCGGAGAATAAAGCATCTGTTATTGGAATAGTTAGCCAAGATATTAATTCTACATGTCTGAGGATGGAGTGCAGTTGAGGAAACACGTACTTGACTGTAACTGCCTCGCTATCCATGATCTTCCGAGGATGCAGTTCATTTTAGATACTATGATTTCAGTGAGGCAGACAGCTGAGGACTGCACTTTAGAATATCTAGGGGGAAATATTTGTCTGGCTTTAGTTGAGACCTATCTGAGTGAGAGAACAGTGATAGAGAAGAGTGACAGAGACTCCTCCCACCTCTGAATGGAGTACCCTACCTCCAGTTTGTTGTGACCTGTCTAAGCAGGTGTTAGATTGCATTTCAGGTGCAAGCATGACAGGTGTTGCAGTATCTGGTGCCTCTCCCCCCTTTAAACCCTTGGGGGGCACTGTATCCTAGTTCTCAGTGCCCCCCATTCACTGTATAATGACCAATGTCGGGATGGAGTGACACCCCTCTCAATATTCAATAGTGGTCTTGGAGGCAGTTGATTGGCGCATAAACTGTTATTGGAGTAGTTAATTGTGTTCTATCTGAGGATGGAGTACAGAAACTAAGGAGCAGTCACCTCTGTAGTTGACTGTGACATTTCAAATGAGGCATACGACCCAGTGCCTTGAGCATGCTCCTCCACAAGCCACACAAGTGTGCATCTTGCATCAGGAACTAGAACAGAATATTATCACATTCCATGCAGCTGTGGGAAAGTCTATACATTGGAGAACAGAGGAGGTTGAAGACCAGAGTAAAAGTAACATGACATCGGTCGACAGCAGCTGGCTACACGAGCTGTTGAAAATAGCAGGTGTGGCTTCAGAGCACTTCAGCCCCACCCCCATTTTGGGAGGGTTTGAATTTTGGTCCGGCAGCTGCCGGACCTGCTGCACCTGTTCCTATGGGCCTGCATGTGGATGTATGCAGACAGGAAAACTAAAGAGGTCTGCCATCGCTAAACATTCATGGAACTACTGCCACCCAATCTTGTTGTGAGATGACTTCAAATGGAGGGATTTTCTTGTGAAGGAAGCTCTTCATATCTACCTCAACCCCAAGGTTCAGAGCTTCAGCAGAGATGTAGGGCTTGACTATATACTTGTAGTTGCTGGATCTCAACTGGCAAGACTATGCACATACACGGCCACTATTCATCGTTGCCATGGCAGAAGTTATCATGCATCACCCTGATCAAGGCCGAACCATGATCAACATTGGACAAATAATACTTTGGTTAGAAAGAGCAAGGAAAATATCTGTTGATATAATTATGACAATTATCTTTTTGTTGTTTTAATGAATGTTATTATCCATAAACAATCCTCCAGACTTTGCTATATAACCGCATCATATCAAATGCCAGGAAGCAGTTGACTTCTGCTTCAAATAGTGAACCTAATAAAATCCAGGTAGTTATCAGTCATCTTGGTGATGCTGACCATCTTTAGGGGGCAATCCACAATTGCTTGATGTTATGACTGTTTCCAAAACAAGCGATGATAAACAATACTCTTCTCTTCTCAATAATCAATTTGAATTTTCTCACTTAATGTTTCAGCTAGATGGTCTAGCTCTCATCTAGCCAAAATGTCAAGTGAGAAAATTCAAGTTGATTATTAAGAAAGTCCATTATATCAACTGAGAGTTTTTTTTGAGAGGAATACTCTTATTTTCAATCTCAGTCAATAGTCCAAAAACCAACCTAGCTAGCAATACTAAGCATTTTCATAATAAAGTGTGTAATCCTAGCTACTTGTTGAAACTTGCTATTTTCCCTTTCACATTTATAAACTGACGATGTAGAATAGTGATGTGTTGATATAAAAAATTAAGTAAGTTGAAGGACAGATAGTGGAGCTATCACAAATCCCTGGACAGTTCAGGGCATCCCTGGGGACAGTTGGGAGGTCTGTTTTGTATCCCCAGCAATAGCTGAATGTTTCACATAGTCCAGTTCTTTCTACACATATTGGATTGTGTGGTTGACAGACATTGTCAGATTTCATTGTAACAAAAGATTCTGCAATATGAAATGCAACTAATAATCCATAATTTACACTCTAAAACTCACTGTGTCACAAACAATTGGAGCTGTACTTCAGCTAAGTAAGAGTGAAAGAAACAAAACATATTTCCTTACTTTTTGGTGGCTATGGCAGACCTGTTTGACCAGGCAGCACCAACACCATTGTGTATCATTGAGCTCTGTTTGGAATAAACATGTTTTTATGACAACAGTTACAACATTTAAAGGGAACATTTACCTCTGACATCATCGGCATTTGCCATTTGGTTGACCATCTCGGGAGACTGCTTTGAAGGATTAGAATTTTACACATGCCTATATACTGCGCACAATGTCAAACCTGCCTTGTCAACAAATTCATCTGATTAATTGAAAAATAGTAATTTTTCTGAGTAGTGATATAATTATTATAAACAATATAATTTAGTCCATAGGGTCATCAAAATATACTAAGTCGAGTTGTGTACATTGTAGGTTGATTTAACTCTGCTTATTAGCATGCATGCAGAGATCGAATTGACGTACCATTGACTGCAGTAAGTTGCTTTGAGTGTGGCAATAGTGGAGGAAGTGCTGATGTCGAGCTTTCATAAGAATCATGAATGATAGACTCATCACCATCACACTTTGAGGTGAGAAGAGTTCTTAGATTGAGAAGAAGCCTGAGACAAATTGGGGATCGTTCAGCTTTTTTTTAAAGCACATTCCCCTGTGATGAATTGACAAGCCTGTTCACACCTTTACCTTAACCACCAGACCCATCAGTCTCTTCTTGTGACCTTTCATCTCCTGCCTAAATAGAAAGCACTCACAACAACTAACAAATACTATGATTTGTAAATATTGCTAGAAATGACACCTGAAGTACATTATTTAAAACTTTGTAGATTTCTGCACTGAGGTGTGATATGCAAATAAAATTCCATCAAAATGTTAATCCCAATCATTTTGCACACAATTTTACTACCTTAGTAAAATGCAAAGCTTGATTGTGAGACAGTAGTTATATACTCTGAGCAGAACTCACCTTGTGATGAACTTCGGTTAACTGAATTTTTTTAATTCACTTTGTTAACAAACTCCCATCCTTGATTGGATTTTGGCCACCTGTACACTATATTTTTGTAACCAAGTTTTTAAAAATGACGCCGTCGACGTCAGGGGGGTTGATGCGACTCGAAGTGTTGCCACCGGATATTACGCGTATTCGGTAAAGTGTGGAAAGGTAGCTCGGCTCAAAGATGTCGCAGAAACTAAAAGACGTGGCATCTGCAGAGATAGACAAGCTTTCTGAAAATCTATACCAGTTAAGCAGTGAAATATGGCATAATCCTGAGTTGGGTGGCGAAGAAGTTAAAGCCCACAGTATTCTAACAAGTTTCTTGGATGCACAAGGTTTCCGAGTCAGCCGGCAGCACACAGGGATAGCCACTGCTTTCAGTGCAACATTTGGGATTGGAAAGCCAAATGTCTGTGTTATATGCGAATATGATGCCCTACCAAGCATTGGTCATGCTTGTGGTCACAACCTCATAGCTGAAGCGGGCATAGCAGCAGGGCTAGGCTTAAAATTGGCTTTAGAAAGCAGTGATAACATCAAGGGCACAGTTACAGTTCTTGGAACACCTGCCAAAGAAATTCACGGAGGAAAAGCAGATCTAATAAAGAATGGTGCCTTTGAGGATGTTGATGTTGCCATGATGTTTCACCCAGCACCATATAACGTTCTTAAGCCTCGGATCATAACATGTGTTGAATGGAGAGGAGAGTTCATTACACTGGACGAGCTGCACATGCATCAGCTTATCCTCATAAGGGGGTGAACGCCCTAGATGCTGCAGTTATGGCCTATAATGCTTTGTCTGTCCACCGCCAGCAAATGAAGCCTGGACACAAGTGTTCATGGGATAATTAGTAATGGGGGGGAACGTCCCAATATCATACCAGAAAAGTCAGAGCTATTCTATTTCATTAGGGCTCCTACTATAGCTGAGGTAAAGCAATTAATGAAGAGATGTCGAGATTGCTTTGAAGGAGCTGCGTTGGCTACTGGGTACAGTGTGGAAATTGTTCAAGAAGGAAATGTGTATTATGACCTACAAAGCAATGACCTGCTGGCTAAACTTTTTTATAGTAATGCGAGCAATCTCGGGATGGAAATGTCAGAGACAGGAGGATCTGTAGGCTCTACTGATATGGGTAACGTCTCTTATGAAGTGCCATCAATACATCCTATGCTAAAGATAGGAACAGGAGAGGTTAATCATACGAGAGCATTTACAGGTACTTTGATAATCACATTTCAGAATGCACATAATTATAATTATTGGTGTATATATATACTTGACCACTCACACTGCCATTGACGATGCTGCTGTGATCTATTTAGATGTGACTAACACTGTGGATGCACATGCTGTCGCTCTACTTGCTGGCAAGGCTATGGCTCATACTTGTATTGACATCTTATCTTCTGGGATACTACCACAGATCCAACAGACTTTCAAGGAACAGATAAAGTGCATCACTAATTAAATCAATCAAGTGATGGTTTTTGAACTGAAATATTGTTTTACAAGCACAAGATTAAGTACTAACTGACAGATTGCAGAGGCAATGAATACTACAGGAAGGAAGTGGTTATCAAACCTACCAAGTGTCTATCCCACCTAAGCCATTGCCATATTAGGGAGAACGAGGGCATCCAAGAGGGCCATGATAGTTTGCATTATACATTTTCCAGATTTCCACATGAACATTTAATTCCCTTCCTGCTCCACCATTATAGCTAGCTAAATTTCATCTTAAATATATATATATATATAACATTAATATATATATAATTATATAGGAATACCTTAATTATAACTTTAATTATAACTTTAATATTGGTGAATGTTTGCCTGGAATTTTCTTCTGTACATTCAAAGGGGGAGCGATACCAATGAACTAGTAAGCGGTTAATTTTTTTTTGTGGTTACGACTTGATAGCTCCACAGACTGCACACTTCATCATGAGTATGGACTTGATATACATATGCTCAAAAGATAGGCAGTGGCGGATCCGGGAAGGGGGGGGGGGGTTCTTTGGGATCTTAAGAACCCCCCTCCAACAGTAACTCCACTCTTCCCAGTTCGCGTGCTGATGCAATGCGGTTGGTAAAGGGTCTGTGCATGCGAGGCTATATACTGCAGCGCCACAATTGTGGGTGTGTCATAGCCCCATACTCTAGCCCTGTCCCTCTTTTTGCGTGGTGTGGTGCTTGAAATTAAGCTGGCCATGAAGAGATCTGCTGGTCAAACTTCTCTGGGTACTTGGTTAAAGGAAAAGAGTCCTGAGAGGATAACTGTAAGACTTTTTATCCTGTCTATCTAGATATTAACCAACTATATATATACCTACGCAGTGAATCAACCTACTGCAGTTTCCCCTCAAACTGAATCAGCCCAGTTGGATCCTGAACCTAGTTCATCAACCTAGTTCATCAAATGTGACATCTTCTCTTCCACTTCTTCCTTCCTTCCCTCCTCCTGCCTATCTGGATATTGGCATTTTGCTAGAAAGTGGAAATTTAAATCACCTATCAAACTTTAACATCATCAATTGCATTCTAGATTCTAAATTATCCTGCTAAAAAAATTTATGGCATCAATCATCGCTTTAAAGCTGAATGGGTTAGGCGTCATCCATGGGTGCATTATACAGCATTTCTCAAGATGGTGTCTACTATAAAGCTTGTGCTTTGTTTGCTCCCAGTGACAAAAGTTAGGGATCTTTGTAACAAAGACTTTTCAGGCCTCGACTAAGCAGTCTTCAGCTTGTCTTAGCCATGAATACCATCATGGTTCAATGACAAGAAGGGTTGCTTTCAGAGGTTTGTGTTCTACTTCACCAACCCAGAATGTTGCTCGCATTCTCAGCAAGCAACATGAGGAGCAAGTGGCTCGAAATACAATGGTGGTAAAATCACTGTTGGAGTGTGTTTGCTTTTGTGCAATGCAAGGTCTTTCTTTTCAAGGTCATAGAGATGATTTTACTGCAACTGAGTTAGGTAACTTTATTGAACTGGTCCAATTTAGGGCTAAGACGAACGAGGTGCTGCGCATACATCTGGAAAATGCACCTTGAAATGCAGTGTATACCTCTAAGACTATCCAAAATGAAATGATCTATATAGCACAATCCGGAATAAGATTATTAAAGAAATAAAAGATGCCAAGTATTTCACCATATTAGCAAATGAGGTAATAGATTGTGCTAATTTGGAGCAGGTTTCAATAGTGATACGATTTGTTGATCTGAGAAACAAATTAGAGGAGAATTTCTTGGATTTTATTACTGTAGAACGTATTACAGGTGATTCCATCTCAACTGTTCTTTTTTCTTGGCTTCAAGCACATGACATAGATGTCGCATTCTGTAGAGGTCAAGGCTATGATGGTGCAGCCAGTATGTCTTCCAGCAATGTGGGTGTTCAGGCAAGGATCTGTCAAGTACACCCTTTAGCTTTATATACTCACTGCCAGAGTCACTTGAATTTTTGTATTATGAAAGCATTCTCAATTTCCAATAAGAGAAATGCCAATGGTGTTGTTTTAGAAATTGCAAAGTTTTTAAAGTATTCCTCAAAGCTTCAGCATTTTTTTAGCACATTATTGAATCAGTTTCACCTGCAGAGAAAAGAGTTCAACTCAAGGACTTGTCCCGAACATGCTGGGTTCAAAGGATACTATTTGGTATTGTATCATTATCAAGACTATGGAATCGATTAGTACCAGTAGTTCAGAGTATGGCAATTGGTCGTGGGATTCAGAAACCTTGAATAGTTTCCTTCAACTATATACTTCTTTTGAATTTCTTTTTTCATACAATGAGTAGTCTTCGATATGTCAGCCTTCAAAAGAGGACTCGTGATGTTATGTCTGCATATGAACACATTTCAGATGTGCAACAGGAGTTTGAACAGACTGTGAAGCAGAATCCCATGCTTGGTTGGAAGAAATCAAAACTTTTGCTGACAGCATTAACATATGTCAGTATTCCCAGGATTACATCAAGACAGCCAATGTTTCTGCAGACAGCCCTGAAGTGTACTATTGCAGAAACATCATGATACTTTTCTTGAATCACATAACCACAGAAATGGACACAGAAATGGAAACCAGATTTGGGTCAATTCACCATACAAAGATAAAACTGCTTGGTCTCATTCCGTCCACTGCTGTGTCTTATGCCTCCTCCTCCATTTAAAGATGAGGTGAACTGTACAAGTCTGACTTGCCTCCTCCAGAGTCCTCCATTAAAGATGGAGGTGAACTGCACAAGTCTGACTTGCCTTCTCCTCAATTGCTCTCTACAGAATTTAATAGATGGAAGATAAAAAAATTATTTCTATGTCACCAGATGACAGGCCTGACACTCTACGAGCAGCTTTACTATGCTGTGATGAAGATGCCTTTCCTAATATAAAACTACTTCTAGTTATAGCACGTACACTACCAATTACTACTTGTGAGTCCAACAGCCAGCTGAAGACATATCTTCGGTCTACAATGTCGGAAGAGCGCTTTGGCAGTAATCGTAGAATCGTCGAAGATCTTAATTTCAACCATCTGCCTTTGCAAACAAGCACTCTCGCAGGATGGCTCTACCCTCCAACTAACACAGTAAACGTTTATGTAAATGTCTGTCTCGTTATTTAAATGACTTTTGAAAACTGGGTGTGGTTTTGTGTGGCCGTAAAAGAAGCCCCGCCCCCTCTTCAACTTCTGGATCCGCTCCTGATATATTATAGGTCTCTCTGTGTGCTATATTTTGATACCAAAAAATTCATTATCCAAGTTATTGGAGGTACCTCAAAACATGAGTGCTTGATTTTGTTGCAACATATTTTTCTCCAGATCGCAAAGTGCTAGAAAGTTGGCGGAAAAGCCCTTGCAAATAACGTCAGTACGCGTGCGGCGTGCACGTACTCGCTTAGGTCTGTACACTTGGCAATCTGGAGAAAAATGTGTTTGCAAAATCTGGCACTCGGTTTAGCTCATTCCTAACTTGGGTATAGTTTCTGAGCATATACTGAACTGAAGAGGTCAATCTGAGTGTGCCTAATCTCCCGCCACCACCATTGTACCTATGAAAAATCTTTTAGTACCAAAAGAGGCACATAGAGACTTTTGAGCTATATGTCAAGTCCATACCATGGAGCTATAAACTGGAAACAGCAGGGTTTTTTAAAATCCCTACTAGTTCATGGTATCATCTCCCTTCAGCCTATATATGTATTGAACAAATAACGATTATATTTACCATCACAAGGGACTTGGGTGCTGACAATGCGAGTCTCATGATACTCAGAAAACTTTCCTCGAGGGTGTATAACTGATTAGGTTCTAGTCTTATTTGATGCATTTCATCTTTAGAAGAATTGTGCACAGCCCCACATCAACAAAAATCCTGTATGAAACCCTGGTAGACATATAGACCAAGTAGCCCTATATTATTGATTATGTATTGGATAGTTAGGATATACATGAATGGCTGGAAAAAAAGAGTGACAAGAATAATATACACAAGTCCAGCTCTCTAGAATTAAATGTTGTGGCTCATGTCTTGCATCATTCTTCGTGGGGTAGTGCAACAAATTCAAGGTGCAGATTACTTCACCATCATGGTGGATGAATGTGTGGGTTCATCCAGTCAGGAGCAGCTCGTATTATGCTTTAGGCATGTTGGAGCAGATCTGTGGGTTAATGAAGACATCATTGGTCTGTATCATTGTCCAGACATCACTGCCAACACACTTGTGCAAGTCATTAAGATACGTTAGCAAGGCTTAATCTTGACCTATCGCGATGCCGCAGGCAGTGCTATGATGGTGGGAGCAATATGGCTGGAAGTATGAATGGGGTAAAGGCACAGCTTCTTAGAGAAGAGCCTCGTGCAATTATTGCTATGGCCATTCCTTAAATCTCGGCATTGCTGATTGTATAAAAAGAGTGAATATTCTACAATCAAACATGGACACTACCTATGAAATAAGCAAGCTCTTCCAGTACTCTCCAAAATGTCAAGCTCTGTTTAAATCCATTCAAGCTGAGCAATCCCCTGATTCAGTTGGATTTCGAATTCTTTGCCCTACATGCTGGACTATGTGTAATGAAACTTTTAAAAGCATAATTGCTAACTATGGCATCATTTTAGAATTATGGGACACTCTTTTGGATGGTCGTCTTGACTCTGAAGTCAGAGTTCGCGTGATTAATGGTGTTGCAAGAAAGTTTGCTATTTCTTTGGAGCTCCTCTATCACACTCTATTCTCAGGCACTCTGACAACTTGAGCAAGACCCTGCAGCACACAAAAATGAGCACTTCCGAAGGACAGCACCTGGCTAAAATGACAGGCAAAAAACAATTATTGTAATGATCGAGAAACAATGGGCTGTTGATTGGCTGTGATTGTTTTGGGGTTGATGGGTGTGTATGTTTGTGCAGGATGGTTTGTGTAGCTTATGGGTAGATGGGTATGTATTTTGATGTAGGATAGGTGTGTTGGTTGATAATAATTGTATGTAACTGTGCATGTCTGTGCAGGATAGTTTGTGGTGATTATGATATATAATGTGCATACAGAGTTATGTGAAAACTGTTCCTTGGTCACTACAAATCCTTCACAGTGTCATTTACTCTATTTTTTGGTGTGACCCAATGCAGTCAGAGGTCATATATGATCTACATTCTATTCTGGCAGCGTGTAACAAAAGAAGCTGTGAGTGTGATGTTGAAGAGCCAGTATTACCACGTAAAAGGAGACCTCCACAACGCCTCGACTCCCACAGCACCAGCGGTACAACTGCAGCTACACCATATCATGCAATTCATTTTAACTCTCTTGATACTGTGATCAGCTGCATTTCCGACCGATTTGAGCAGGAAGGCTATCAAATATATAACAATGTGGAACAGTTGCTTCTTAGTGGTGGTCAAGCCGAGCTAAGTGAAAGTGATAATGATGTCCTATTTTCACTCTATTCTGAAGATTTAGTGAAAGATGATCTTCTGACACAGCTTCAATCTTTCCACACCAACTATGAAATTGACAGTAGCATGAATATATAAAAAAATAATGAGTCATGGAAGTAGAGTTGAACTTAAGGAGTGCAAAACTGCTGCTGCATTCTCCCTCTGTATCGCCACAGAGAAACGTTGGAGAAGGTATATACCTCTTCGAGTTTGAGTCCCGGTTGCTATTAGAAACCACCTCCCCAGTTTTTGCGGCATCGCTGATTTCTTTTTTTAGTATACAATTTTTTAAAAACTTATTCCATTAACTATTCTTCCTGGTCTTCTCCAGATCCTCAGCATTAAATTCTCGCCTCACCAATTGTACTGCTGTATTGTTTGTCCTAGAAGTGGGCCAGACAGCTATTATAATTCATAACTACATGCACCAGTGCATGATACTACAGCTGATGGTGATTCACTAAGTAATCTTTGTAACCTCCCTCCTCTCTCCAACAAAGCTGGTTGCCCCACCCCACCAATCTAGGAAGTCATACTGAATGATGTAATGTCATGTAGTTAGTTATTCTGTTTGGTGCACCTGTAGGACAACTGAGGGCATGGTCAGTGGGGAAAGTCTGGCATAGACACACTTTGTAGGGACACGCAGGGCTGCCAGTTCTCATCAATTCATAAGGCATCACAAAAAGCACTTTGTGAAAAGCAGCAAATCTATTTCTTAATAGGTGGACATGAGAGACTGAAATATCTCTGCTCAAATCCACTGCACATCTTAAATTTCTTGGTAGAGATGTTTCCAATTATTAGACAGCATCCAATCTTTCAGTTTTCTTATTACAAGTTTAGAATTGTGCTGCTCCACCACTGCTGTAATCTAGTAACTAAGGAGACGAAGGCAGTGTTGGTGCATGATGTTCTCTGATGAGGAAACATTGTGAGGAGATGCTTCTGTTGGCTTGAAAATGCTAGGCCATGGACATGAGTAAATGCAGAGCATGTGGCATGCACAGGACATGGGTAAATGCAGAGTATGTGCATGGACAGGACATGTGTAAATGCAGAGTATGTGGCATGGACAGGACCGAGTATGTGGCATGGACAGGACATGGGTAAATGCAGAGTATGTGCATGGACAGGACATGGGTAAATGCAGAGTATGTGCATGGACAGGACATGTGTAAATGCAGAGTATGTGCATGGACAGGACATGTGTAAATGCAGAGTATGTGGCATGGACAGGACCGAGTATGTGGCATGGACAGGACATGGGTAAATGCAGAGTATGTGCATGGACAGGACATGTGTAAATGCAGAGCATGTGGCATGGACAGGACATGTGTAAATGCAGAGCATGTGGCATGGATAGGACATGAGTAAATGCACAGCATGTGGCATGGACAGGACATGGGTAAATGCAGAGCATGTGGCATGGAGAGGACATGTGTAAATGCAGAGCATGTGGCATGGACAGGACATGGGTAAATGCAGAGCATGTGGCATGGACAGGACATGGGTAAATGCAGAGCATGTTGGCATGGACAGGACATGGGTAAATGCAGAGCATGTGGCCTGGATAGGACATGAGTAAATGCACAGCATGTGGCATGGATAGGACATGGGTAAATGCAGAGCATGTGGCATGGACAGGACATGGGTAAATGCAGAGCATGTGGCATGGAGGGTAAATGCAGAGCATTTGGTATAGACAGGACATGTGTAAATGCAGAGCATGTGGCATGGACAGGACATGCAGAGTACCATCTCAAACATTCCTTTCCCCAGCTATTTTATGATTTGAATTAATGAGACAGAAACAGTTTGATGAAGACTAACAGAAACAGTTTGATGAAGACTAAACAAGAATCTTTGTCTATTACAAGGATGTACACATGCTGTATATGTTTTGCTTCATGTGTTCTTCTGCACTTTCCTCCTCAAGATGAAGAGACACGCAATGCATAGCCATGAAAGTACAGCAACAGTAGTTATGCATGAGACTAATGCATGATACACGAACAGACATTTGTGAATCCACTTACCAGTGAACAATTCTTATGGCATTGTGGATAAGATTTATCCAGGTCCTAACCAGCTCTAATGGTCTAGATAGGAGCCACCTTATGTTTGTCCGCAGTGTGGACGGGCCTTAAGAGACAATGGATGTTTGGAAAAGAGTCATATCATGAAAATCAAGTGCTACAAGGAGGTTGTTCGGAATGTCTACTTCATCCTCTTTCCTTTTTTATTGCCACAGAACTTGCCATCTTCTCAGTTCACTTGTGGTTGCATCAGCTATGATGGTAAATCCTGGTTGAGCTGTGATTGCATTATCTATTATGGTAAATCCAAGTTGGAATGAGGGCCTGTGGTTTCATCATATGATGATGAATCCTGGTTGGAATGAGGGCCTGTGGTTGCATCAGCTGTGATGGCGAATCCAGGTGGAATGAGGGCTTGTGGTGCACAGCTATGGGAGTGAAAGGTAAGCAATTCTATAGTGATTGTTTAATTTTCTGATTCTGCATGCATATATATGAAGAACCTGATTTTGAGTGGCTTTCCTTGTATACTTTGCATTAACTTTAGCAGAGAGAAGGTGCTTTTTGTAAAATATCCCTTTTGCCACGAGATGTAGTGTTGCATTTGAATTCCCTCTATCTCTAAAAGGCAGAGCTTGGCTTTGTCGAAAATTCAAATGCTAAGACCATCTGCTGCAAGCTCTGTTAGCTCTCATCCACTTGCTGACCTCTCTCCTTCATCAGTCTTGCATCTTCCCTCTCACTAGGATTATTGAGACTGCTTAGAAAAAGTTTTGTTCTCTCTAGCTGCATGGCAATGCCTCAAAGTTTGCTCATGGCCCACAAGAACACCATCCTTGCCAAGTGTTTTGGAGTATGGTTTCTGGTAGAGAGATAAAACTATACCAACAAACACCCAAATTTCTACCTCTGACTGGCTGTTCTGGGAAAAGGATGCACCTACAAGTCCCCCTTGAAAGCACAGGACTCTGAGAGAGCCATGGAAATTGTTCTAACCATCTATGTTGGAAACGTTCCAGGTTTTGCCTGACTTCGTCACTTGATGAGAATGAGGATTCTCAGAGGAAGAGGTTTGAAATTGAGTGTAAAATATTGTTTCCCCCCGATCGTTAGCGGCTTCATTTACCAATGCTCTCTGCTTGTCCCTCCACCAGGCAGCCTGTAGAAGAGTTCCTAGGTCAATCTGCCCACCTATA
This sequence comes from Cladorhizidae sp. MBARI D1340-BT2, assembly GCA_028752905.1. Classification (NCBI taxonomy): domain Eukaryota; kingdom Metazoa; phylum Porifera; class Demospongiae; order Poecilosclerida; family Cladorhizidae; species Cladorhizidae sp. MBARI D1340-BT2. The sequence goes on along the minus strand of JAQNBH010000011.1, from coordinate 32,060,134 downwards.
AATGTAGAGTGGAAGTGGGTGGTGAACTAGTGTTGACCACCATTTCAACAATTGGTGATGTAGGAGGAACAGTCGAGGCAGTCTCACTACCATGAGGAAGGAGTTGGTGATGTAGATAATGTAGTAGTAACAGAGGCAGTTATTAAGTGAATTGGCTGCTGCTGGGAAATCAGCAAGTAGCTAATGCTGAACTGGCTATGGTGGTCATTACTGATAATGCTATGAGGACAATTGGCCTGTCTGCCCTTAGTTTAAAAAATAATACCTTTCAAGAAAGAAGTGAGCTTCATGCAGTCTCCAGATCACTTTCTACACAGCCCCTGATTCCTGTTGACAAGATCCTTTTTCATGTATGCTATTACTGACATGTGTTGCCTAGCACCCAACTAGGACTTGCACTATCAATTACATCAGGTCAGTGTACTGGTGAATGAAGAGCAAAACCACAGCACAAGTGGAGTGGTTACTTTTGAACTAACACTTGTGAGTGTTCTAAAAACCATTCACGATGCTTATAATTTGCACTTCACACTAGTTACATTAATAATGTGGGTGCAAGATTGATTTGTGGTTGCAACCCTAGAACCTCCCCCTCCCCCCTATGGCCTTATCACTTACCTGTTGAAATTAGACCCACTTGGCCACCTTGTTGAGGTAGGGAAGGACAACCCTATTACTTATGCAAGCACTTACCAATTACCATGGCAGGCCACAGAGACCACGAGAACAATAAAACTTACCAGTTATCATGAATTTTTTTTGTGTCCACCAGACATGACGTATTCATCGTTTGGGGAGAAATGTAATGCACATTTTGGCTTTCAGCATATAGAGGCTGGGTGTGTTTTAGGGATATCAACTGCCTATATGCTACTTCTCTTGTTATATTGCCTACACCAAATGAGTCACAGAGCTTCCCCACCCAAATGCCACCGATGTGGGCTGAGCCCATGGATTATCTGTCCTGACTCAGTTTCATCGTGTTATGCCATATAGTGTGATTGCCGACTGTGCTTTATTCTCAGATATGTTTATTTGCACATGTTTTCCATGTATAGACTCCGCTGGAATGCTTGGAAGCATTCCTATGGTTTAAACTGGTACAGATATGGTCAGGTGTTTTTAAAAAGATAAAGTGGAATAGAGGCCACTGAAATGAAATACTCAAAAAAGGTTACAGCGGCAACGAATCAAAGCCAAGGGAGTATGTATAAATGCCATATTGTAATCAATAGTATTTCTATTTCCCATGAGAAACTCTACCTACTGATCACAACAATCTTTCAAATTAGGCTGAGTACATGCAGAAGTGAAGAGGGGTATAGATTCTAACAATAGTTAAATGAAAAGTGAATCATATTTTATGATGTTGAAGTCAATGACATGGAATTATTATTCATATTTAAAAGAAGTTAAATGTTTGAACCCAACGATAGTTATAGCAGAGGCATTGGTCAAGTATTACCATCAATTATCATATTTCCTTTCATCTAATTTTGTTGGCTTATTGCAATTACTTTGCTAGATAATAAATGTGAAATCTAAAGAGCAGATTAGCAATACAAATCATGTTGGTATGTACAGACATTGGTAAGTGAGTGTTGGGTCATGCCAGTGTTGATGCCTGGCTATTTTGATATAATCTCCCAATAACAAGAGCTGTATAGCATAATATTTGCTCTCCCAGGAATATTATCTACACTACACATTCTGTAGCAGAGTTAGAAAAAGGGTGTACAAAAACACTAATTACTAGTAAGACGAGGCGCATTCAACTGGGAACTCATGGCCTACTAGTTGAGCCGATGTTCAAGTGTCTGAAGTTTTTTCCCTCCCTGTGCTATCAGTAGCATTTTAACTAGGGGAGTTAAGATGCTGATTGGAGTGGGTTCCCCCCTCTAATACTGTGTGTGGAAGCCGAGCATTTTGATTGACAATTAAGAGCATCTCAACAAAGAAAACTATTTCCACAATGATCTATCCTGAACTTTGCATTATCTACCTATACTTTGCACAATTAGTGCACTCTAGAAAACTTCCCGAGAGAGGGGAGGGTGGGTGGGGGAGGATATTTGTTTGGTGTGTTTCCTCTTTTGCATCCTACATCCTAAAAAAGTGATGGAAGGAGCAGATTTGAAGAAATCTTGGACGTATGAACACTTGCCTGGTCTAGGGAAGGGAGGGGGGGAGGGTGGGGGGGGGGGGGGGGGGGGGGGAGGAATTCCTGTTAGGAGAGAGGAAGGGAGTATTCCCTTAACCCCCCCCCCCCCCTTGTTTAACATTTAGGGAGCTATATTTAGCTTTTATGATTAAAAAAAAAATTATTGTCGTCGAGGTCCGAAAAAAGGTTGCTAGAATCCTCTTGACCTTGTTTGGAAGTAAGCCATGCAGAATCTGATTCCTATAGCTTCCACCTCTCAGCAGTGCATATCATTAGCTTCACTGACATCTGTGGTCAGAGATCCCACAGATTTTGAAATGTGAGACTAACTTTATTAGTGCATGGATGTGGCGAAAGCATGCTGGCAACACAATGAGAGAGTAAATACTTTTGAAGGGTGATAACTATTCTAGTAATATGCATTTGATCATTAGCTTGCATGGGAGGGGAGAGGGGTGGGTGTGGTTACAGGAGAGAATTTTTGTTCTCCTTAAAATACTGATCTTAGCAGTGATATGACTCTATCCCTGTAGCTCACTTTGGCTCATCCGCCTGGAGTTATCATCTATGAAATATTGTGCTCAGCTTGCTGTCCACTCTAGCGTGTCCTTTGAACTTGGCGTATGTTGATGTTTACACTCCTCAAGGATTTTCTACTCCTCGCTTGCATGATTTTAATATATATGGTGCTGACTGTTGTGTTTCTCTCAGTCTTTGCTCCACTGGTTTGGGATCCCTCCTGGATCTGTTTCTCACATTTCTCTTGGCAGTTTAGCTGATTTGTGGTTCAAGGGCAATCCTGGCTTCTTTTTAATATTGTTGATGCTGTTCAGGGCCATCATGCTTATTTATTCTCCGGGCATGTTTGTGTCACAGGTTCTCCTTACAGAAGCCCACAAAGACCATTCCTTAGATGGAATCTCAGGCACCATATAAATCCCGCTGAAGGGCATTAACATTTATTTTATTTTAAATGTTAATGCCCTTCAGCGGGATTTCCTTTATGAAGTCTTGAACCAAGGTGCTGATATATATATTGATATGTTACTGTGTTGATTAGTTCATGCAGATCAGATTTCAGTGTATTTGGCCTCACAGAGGGCCTACTGTAAGAGCAAGATTTATATGGTGCCTGAGATTCCATCTAAGGAATGGTCTTTGTGGGCTTCTGTAAGGAGAACCTGTGACACACACACACACACACTCATTTTTACTTGTGAGGCAGCAGAGGATAGTATACAGTCATTTTAAACATAATCATCAAAAAGTGTTGTGTTTTCCTTCAAAAAGTTCAGGGTTTTTACTGATTAACATCGGCCATTATCATCAAATCATCATCATGGTTTATCTTGCAACCACTGAAATATTATGCTTGATGACATACAGTTTGGGTCGACTCCAAGAACTGAAGTAATGGAAAGGTAATGGATAAACAGTTTTGCCATTGTTCTATATAGCATGCTGACCGAACAATTATGAATAACTGACTACAGTCGACCTAGACCTAGTTGCACAAGCCCAACCCTGGCAGAGTTAGTAACTAATTATCTAGCTAACTTTTTCATTCCTGACGAGTCTAGGGCTATTGGATCAGCAATCCTTCTTTTTTTCCTTTAAACTTTTAAAATGTCAAGGGCAACGAGCTAGCTAGAGGGTAATAAGAGTAGCCTGGATCATAAATCAGTAATAACATAAGAGGAGAAACACATCCCCCCCCCCCCCCCCCCTTTACACTACAATATGTTGACTTTGAAACAGTAGGAAGATAGCTGGACTAACAACCTCAAGGATTCAGTTCCACAAAGGGTACCATGATGCATAATGCTTGTAGAAGGTGGTAGGGTTGAGATGAGCAATGGATAACGCTGAAATGCTGAGCTTTGGTAGGAACTCGCTTTCCAGGTTCTCCAGCATACACACACATAAGTTCTGGTCCTTGTAACTAGTTTATTCCAGCTCAAGATGTCTATACTAGAGACTCCGCCTTACTGGGGGGATTTGATTTGATTTGATTTGATAATGATTTTAAAGTACAGATATGTTATGGAGATTGACCAAGTAGGGGATGACATATGTTCATGTACTGAAGGCATACCAATAATAAATACTGGCAGCCTGGTTAGGTGAAATTGATCAATTTTAATTGGATGGAAGTGGTATGGACATACATTTAGAACATGGACATGAGAAATGAAAGGTGCAAGGAATAATTTCATCAAAATTAGACATGAAGTGGTCCCCAGAAAGTATCATCATAGAGAGAGTGCTTGATAGTGGCGATGGATAAGTTTAAATCAATATGCGATAGAGTTCCAGAGTCTCAGGAATTCTGTTATAAAGTAGAAGTGTGTAAAGTAGAAGTGTCTGTGATGTGTTGTTATTTGATCTAGATGGTAGAAGCTTGTGCATATGAGAAGACCTTGTGTTGGTTGCAGAGAAGGTGACAGGATCAGTTATCTGAAAGCTTTTAGTAGTTTTTTTAGGTTCTTTAGGTTCTTTATGAAGAAGGTGATGTCACATCGAGAAAAGTGTCTGGAACACCGAATATGACTCGCGCGTGTGCTAGGAACGTAGGGTATGGATGTCTATTTAGAATAGGACTACAGCCATAACAATAACAACGCAAAACTAGCTTAGATAAACTAGCTTAGATTACCACAGCGGGAGCAATACATGTAGTACCAAAAAAGTGACGAGTACTGTTTAACATCACGCGAGAGAAAAGCAGATGCAAGTGTACTTGGTCAACAAGTTCCAGGCAACATACATAGACAGGAAATGCTGAGTTGTACTAGAATGCTCTATTAGAGTGGAACGTAAATTACCGCTGAAAAACATCTTAGCAGCTGCCTCGTCTACCGAGGTGAACGTTGGCGGTACTTCACAAACCTTCCCCATGGCTGTTTATCCCACAAGCGTTTGCAACACAACTACTAGTAGCAGTAGTACTACTCTATCCGACAGTCCAGTGTTGGTTGCAAGCGGAGCTACAAAACGTGGGGATTCTTCGTCTGATTGTTCCTCTACTAAAGATGAAGAATACTTTTGTGGAATTGGAAAATGCAAGCCTAAGGGGATGCAGGTCTTCAGAAACGCCATTTTCTTTACATTTATCCTGTGTCTCTATTCTTGTATTGAAGGAGCTTTGGTGTCAGGTAAGTAATAATATATATATATAGCTGGATCACTACCCTGCAATAAGGAGGGTCAGGACCACAACCTAACCTCCTAGAAACATGAGTTTGTTAATTATCTTGGACCTTTGACAACATTTCATGATGTAGCCAGCTTGACTTGTAATTACACCACTAATTATTAGGCTGGTCTATGTTTTTCATCTATCGAGCATCTTCCATACAACTGCAGAGAATTTGAGCATGCAGGTTTTGAGGATCCCAAATATGATTGCCTGTAACTTGGGCATGGTTATATCTATGCAATGGTTTTTAGTATTAAAACTGAGCACACAGAGAGAGCTATCTTTTAAGCTATATACCAAGTTCATAGAAGTGTGCAGAATCTACGGAGCTCTTAAGTCGGAACCACAAGTTTTTATAACACTTAATAAAAATGTTCGTTCCCCCCCTGAGTCGATCAATTGACTTTGGATTACACATCTGAAGCCAAGCCACTTTCAAATACCATGTCAATCATTATAGTCCAAAGATGCCTAGTGTTATGTGATGGTAGGCTACACAGTGTAACGTAATGCTTGGCTGTACAGTGTAACGCAATGCTATGTTGTACCATTAACGTAATGTCAGGCTACACTGTATTATGTAATTCTAAGTTACACAGTGTACTGTAATGCTAGGCTAATGCATGACCAGGCTATATAGTGTAATGTGATGCCAGGCTACACAGTGTAATGCTAGGTTGCACAGTATAATGCAGTGCTAGGCCATGCACTGTGGTTAAATTTCTTCCTTATAATGTGCAAGTTCCTGATACCAGTTTCTTTGTTTTCCTGGAAAACCAACTCCTGCCTGTAACCCCACCCTCCTTTATGCAGAGGGTAATGTTACTAGAAGTAACCTAATATTCATATTGCATTTTTCTATTTCTAATTTAACATTTCAATCCCCCCCCCCCCCCACACACACACAAACCCTGCTTTTTCTTCAGGGTTCACCTCTGTTATCTTGTCGACCATAGAGAAGCGCTATAAGTTTGGTAGTGTTGTTGCTGGCTTGATTGCTAGTGTGTTCGACATGTCTGTGCTGCTCTCCGTCCTGTTCATTAGTTACTTTGGAGGGAGGGGCCACAAGCCGAGATGGTTAGGGGTCAGTCTCATCGTTCAAGGGTTTGGTAAGTCAGCTCACTGTGGTTACTGGTTCACACTTGCACAAGCATTTGCAGTGCACTGGCCTGTACCAGTGCAGTGTGTCATGTTGTGGGATCTTTTTCAGGGCACCTAAGCAAATAAAATCACCCGCTTGATTTCATCTTGGATGAGCATCAGAGTCGGTTATTATCAGGGTTAAACGGTGACCGACTTAGCGATTTCTCGTAGGGAAGTAAATACTGGCAGTTTTGTAGCATGTAACGCAATGGTCTAGCAAATGCCCCTCATTGTACCTATTTGCAGAGTGCATTACAACTGTGAAAAACTGCAAATATCGTATGTGTCAAGTACCCGGCTGAGTATGGGGTGTGATTGTTGGTACATGGTGACCCACATCCACTTAGACCAACCTATACCTTTTCTCCTCCACATTACACTTCCCATCTATTTAGGATCACATGATCTTAAATGGTAAAGGGATATCAAACTGGTTGTGGTCTACATCGGTATAGTCTTGTTTAATTTATTTTCTGCCCAGTCAACCCAATGAACTTATACATCCAGAAAAACTAACGCTAAAATTGCGTTAACAAACTTAACAATTTGAACACGTTTTTTAAAATGCATGCGTGTACAAAACATGAACCGTCCATACCCAGTCGTCTGCGCACTTGGAGGTGTCTCTCACTCTAGGGGCTTCCCATCATCTCGAGAAGCAAGTAAGCAACTTTAGAATCAGCTTCTGGAATGGTAGAGACATGGAGAAATGGAGACATGGAGTGTGGGATTTCAAAGTTGTGGAAGGAAGAGACAATTAAATCCAACACATCACTACAGCGACAACACCAGGACAGAGATCACTACAGTGACAACACCAGGACAGAGATCACTACAGTGACAACACCAGGACAGAGATCACTACAGTGACAACACCAGGACAGAGATCACTACAGTGACAACACCAGGACAGAGATCACTACAGTGACAACACCAGGACAGAGATCACTACAGTGACAACACCAGGACAGAGATCACTACAGTGACAACACCAGGACAGAGATCACTACAGTGACAACACCAGGACAGAGATCACTACAGTGACAACACCAGGACAGAGATCACTACAGTGACAACACCAGGACAGAGATCACTACAGTGACAACACCAGGACAGAGATCACTACAGTGACAACACCAGGACAGAGATCACTACAGTGACAACACCAGGACAGAGATTACTACAGTGACAACACCAGGACAGAGATCACTACAGTGACAACACCAGGACAGAGATCACTACAGCGACAACACCAGGACAGAGATCACTACAGTGACAACACCAGGACAGAGATCACTACAGTGACAACACCAGGACAGAGATCACTACAGTGACAACACCAGGACAGAGATCACTACAGTGACAACACCAGGACAGAGATCACTACAGTGACAATACCAGGACAGAGATCACTACAGCGACAACACCAGGACAGAGATCACTACAGCGACAACACCAGGACAGAGATCACTACAGTGACAACACCAGGACAGAGATCACTACAGCGACAACACCAGGACAGAGATCACTACAGTGACAACACCAGGACAGAGATCACTACAGTGACAACACTAGGACAGAGATCACTACAGTGACAACACCAGGACAGAGATCACTACAGCGACAACACCAGGACAGAGATCACTACAGTGACAACACCAGGACAGAGATCACTACAGCGACAACACCAGGACAGAGATCACTACAGCGACAACACCAGGACAGAGATCACTACAGCAACAACACCAGGACAGAGATCACTACAGCGACAACACCAGGACAGAGATCACTACAGTGACAACACCAGGACAGAGATCACTACAGCGACAACACCAGGACAGAGATCACTACAGCAACAACACCAGGACAGAGATCACTACAGTGACAACACCAGGACAGAGATCACTACAGCGACAACACCAGGACAGAGATCACTACAGTGACAACACCAGGACAGAGATCACTACAGCGACAACACCAGGATAGAGATCACTACAGCGACAATACCAGGACAGAGATCACTACAGCGACAACACCAGGACAGAGATCACTACAGTGACAACACCAGGACAGAGATCGGCAAGTACGCAATTATGGACAGCAACTACATATCAGGCGAGCAGTTTACCAGGACCCCTGGATTCCAAAATTCCATTATTAATAGGGTTTTTTCTCAAAGGACCGTTTTTAGATGCAGGAAGCTCTTTGTTGTCAGTTGTGTATGATTTAATAGTGAGGTTCAAACTTATAATGACACTGCACTCTCCTACCATGCAATGACGTTGATATTGAAATTGAATGTCATGGAGGATTAGTTGAGTAAAATGTGCCACAATACTTTGCATGACTATAAAAAGGCTTAAAAGACAACACGGAAGCCATGATTGAAATGGTCCCTGAGCTTGTCTAACTGCTGCTGCATTTACCCTCCACTCAAGTGTGTGTGTGTTTGTGTGTGTGTGTGTAAGGGGGGGGGGATGTCTTCAAAGAGAACACTACTCAAGTGCTGACATTGTTAGTATAATTAATGGTTATAACGTGATGTAATACCTGAGTGCCTGCCTGGACAAGCATTGTGTTCTGAAATTTGGTTAAGTGGCGGGACAATGGCATTTTTGGGGGTGAGAGTGTATTTTTTTTTTGTGTGTGTGTGTGTGGTTACCACTTTATAACTCCATAGATTCCGTAAACTTCATGGTATGGACTTGATATATAGCTCAAAAGATAGGTCTCTCTCTGTTGATTATAAAATATTTTTCATAAGTATAACTATAGCAAAGTTACGGGAGCTACAAGTTGAGGGAACCTCAAAAACCTGAATTGGCCGCATAAATATCTCCAGATTGCAAAGTGCTAAAGATTAGTACCAGTGGCTAGAGGAAGCTCTACTCTATGCAATGAGTGTTTTCATTAGGCGCTAAAATGTAAGTTGTGGTCAAGCGCGCGGGTGGAAAATGAATTTTGTTAATAATCCATAAAACTCCCTTTTTCCACCCACGCGATTGACCACATACTTACGTTTTAGCGCCTAATGAAAACACTCGTTGAATAGAGTAGAGCTTCCTCTAGCCACTGGTATCTATGCGGCCATTCAGGTTTTGAAGGTCCCTCCACTTTAGGTCTAGTAACTTGGCTATAGTTATACCTATGAAAAATATTTTAGTATCAAAAGAGAGCACACAGAGAGACCTATCTTTTGAGTTATATATCAAGTCCATACCATGAAGTTTTCAGAATCGACGGAGCTATAAAGTGGTAACCACAAGTTAATTTTTTTTTTTTTAATGCCGCAGTCTGGTTGAAATACAGAAATACCCTTAAAAATCTGGTTGTTTGGCATTCTGGGTGATTGGTGTCTATCAGCTGATAGATGATTATGTTGAAAATCAACATAATCAATTTTCCACCCGCACGATTTAGTCGTCGTTCTAAGCAAAGATGTTTTAGTCTTTATTAAGCGTCCCACACAGTCTCTCGTGAAGCGCTTGTCTCGAACCCTATTGGCTCTGTATACATATTGGAGGCAACCTATAATGTGTGTGAGGCTTACTCTATTAGCTCTGTGTATACATATTAGAGGCAACCTATAATGTGTGTGAGGCTAACTCTATTAGCTCTGTGTATACATATTAGAGGCAACCTATGACACGCATGAGGCTAACTCTAATAGCTCTGTGTATACATATTAGAGGCAACCTATGACACGCATGAGGCTAACTCTATTAGCTCTGTGTATATATATTAGAGGCAACCTATAGCTCTGTGTATACATATTAGAGGCAACCTATGACATGCATGAGGCTAACTCTATTAGCTCTGTGTATATATATTAGAGGCAACCTATAGCTCTGTGTATATATATTAGAGGCAACCTATGACACGCATGAGGCTAACTCTGTGTATATATATTAGAGGCAAACTATGACACGCATGAGGCTAACTGCTGCTCATATAATTGGGAGAAAGTTGGAGAGCTATGTAGTGCCTTTACATTCGTGCCTGAGGCAGTGCAGCAGACTTGAGCTCGAGATGACTCCCTTTTCTACTAGAGCTGGCTGCGTGACATCTCCTTTTTCTGCCATGCCTAAAAAAATAATGCACAATATTCTCGTAATTCAGGCAGAAAGATATATGGATGTGTGTTATATTAATACTAGCTCACTCTTCTCTAGGGCAGGGCTAGGGCTAATACTGAGCTCACTCTTCCCTAGGGCAGGGCTAGGGCTAATACTAGCTCGCTCTTCCCTAGGGCAGGCTAGGGCTAATACTAGCCCACTCTTCCCTGGGGCAGGGCTAGGGCTAATTCTAGCTTGCTCTTCCCTAGGGCAGGGCTAAGGCTAATTCTAGCTCACTCTTCCCTAGGGCAGGGCTAGGACTAATGCAGCTTGCTCTTCCCTAGGCTAGGGCTAATTCTAACTTGCTCTTCCCTAGGGCAGGGCTAGGGCTAATTCTAGCTCACTCTTCCCTAGGGCAGGGCTAGGACTAATATAGCTTGCTCTTCCCTAGGTTGATGATAGCTAAACATTTACATATATTGTTATTGATTTGCAGGGGCTTTGATTTTTTCTCTACCTCAATTTGTGTTTGGCTCATACAAAGTGTCAGAAGAGACTGAGCAGTTTGAGCTCTGCGATGCCGACTCCCATTACGATTCAGATTGCTCCTCCTCGAACAATCTCCCTCTTGTCTTCTTCTTCCTGGGCAATATACTCATTGGCATTGGAGGAGCCCCACTCTTCACCGTTGGAACAGCCTTTTTGGACGACATCGTGCACCCGAAATACATCTCCATCCACCTGGGGTTATTTTACACATTTGGCGTTATCGGTCCTGCTCTTGGGTATGGACTTGGCGGGCTGTTCTTGTCCATTTACGTGGATCCTTGGGAGGAAACAACACTACAACCCTCGGACCCTGGCTGGGTCGGGGCATGGTGGCTGTGTTTCCTACTGTGTGCAGTCATCTCATGGCTCTTTGCAATTCCATTTCTGATGTTTCCAAAGTTTCTTCCCAACCGTGCTGAAGTGGAAGTGGCACGGAAGAAAGAAATGGCACAGGTGTACAAAGGCAAGGACGGTGTTCTGGATGAGGTTGATTTGACTACGAAAGTTAAAACTTTCCCCCAACACATGAAGCTGGTGTTGAAGACACCCAGCTGGGTTTTCATCACGGCGGCCATATGCTGCTCACTGTTGATCACTTCAGGAGTTGTTTCATTTGCTCCCAAATATTACGAGGTTCAGTTTGGACTGAGGGCCTCTACGGCTAGCATACTTACTGGGGCTATAGGTGAGTTGTGAGTTGGTAATAATGCCACAGCTAGTCTAATCACTAGCCACCATCATGTACCCTCCATGTATGGTATCCTCCATGCAGCACTGTTATTATTATTATTGTTATTATTTATTATTATTATTATTATTATTATTATTATTATTATTATTATTATTATTATTATTATTATTATGATGATGATGATGATGATGATGATGATGATGATGATGATGATGATGATCATGATCATGATGATGATGATGATGATGATGATATTATGATGATGATGTTATGATGATGATGATGTTATGATGATGATGTTATGATGATGATGATGATGTTATGATGATGATGTTATGATGATGATGTTATGATGATGATGATGATGATGATGATGATGATGATGATGATGATGATAATTGTTATTACTTTGTTTTTTACTATTAAAACAATTTTTTTTTAAAGCTGGAGCCCACTGCTGTTTGCCAGCATGCTATAGTTCTGTCTATAAAGATGACCAATAGCTTTGCACTTGTGCATGATTGTTTCTACTGTACATCTTCAGACGCACACACACACTCACTGCCTCTGTGTCCCAAAACATACTTCTACCATATTCATGCCGAGGTAGAGTAAGTCAATAACTTTAGTCATCATTCATGGTGTAACTTAGAAAGAATCCCTGTTAATGTCAGCAGTGTTGGTATTTCACTGCCACAAGGGCTGAGAAATTATTTGGCCCTGGCCAGCCGGATCTAGAGTTTGTGTGTTTATGTGTGGATCTAGAGATTACGTGTTAAGGGCAACTCTTATAGAGATTGTGTGTTTACGTGAAGATCATGAAGATCATGTAGAGATTGTGTGATTATAGTGATTGTGCTTATGGGCAAGTCTTAATAGAGATAGTGTGTTTACAGGCAGATCTGATGGAGAATGTTTTTACAAGGAGACCATAATTATAGAGATTGTGTATACATTAATAGAGATGTGTGTTCACAGTCACCCACGCATAATATCAATTGCCAAGTAAATGATACTTGATGATAAGCCTTACGGTTGCATGGCTGGGAGCTCTAGAGACAGGCACACAGTATGGCTGAGAGCTGCCTCTAGAGACATGCACACAGTATGGCTGAGAGCTGCCTCTAGAGACATGCACACAGTATGGCTGAGAGCTGCCTCTAGAGACAGGCACACAGTATGGCTGAGAGCTGCCTCTAGAGACATGCACACAGTATGGCTGAGAGCTGCCTCTAGAGGCATGCACACAGTATGGCTGGGAGATGCCTCTAGAGACATGCACACAGTATGGCTGAGAGCTGCCTCTAGAGGCATGCACACAGTATGGCTGAGAGCTGCCTCTAGAGGCATGCACACAGTATGGCTGAGAGCTGTCTCTAGAGACATGCACACAGTATGGCTGAGAGCTGTCTCTAGAGACATGCACACAGTATGGCTGGGTGCAGCCTCTAGAGACAGGCACACAGTATGGCTGAGAGCTGCCTCTAGAGACATGCACACAGTATGGCTGAGAGCTGCCTCTAGAGGCATGCACACAGTATGGCTGAGAGCTGCCTCTAGAGGCATGCACACAGTATGGCTGAGAGCTGTCTCTAGAGACATGCACACAGTATGGCTGAGAGCTGTCTCTAGAGACAGGCACACAGTATGGCTGAGAGCTGCCTCTAGAGGCATGCACACAGTATGGCTGAGAGCTGCCTCTAGAGACATGCACACAGTATGGCTGAGAGCTGCCTCTAGAGACATGCACACAGTATGGCTGAGAGCTGCCTCTAGAGACATGCACACAGTATGGCTGGGAGCTGCCTCTAGAGACAGGCACACAGTATGGCTGAGAGCTGCCTCTAGAGGCATGTACACAGTATGGCTGAGAGCTGTCTCTAGAGACAGGCACACAGTATGGCTGGGAGCTGCCTCTAGAGACATGCACACAGTATGGCTGAGAGCTGCCTCTAGAGACATGCACACAGTATGGCTGAGAGCTGCCTCTAGAGGCATGTACACAGTATGGCTGAGAGCTGCCTCTAGAGACAGGCACACAGTATGGCTGAGAGCTGCCTCTAGAGGCATGTACACAGTATGGCTGAGAGCTGTCTCTAGAGACAGGCACACAGTATGGCTGGGAGCTGCCTCTAGAGACATGCACACAGTATGGCTGAGAGCTGCCTCTAGAGACATGCACACAGTATGGCTGAGAGCTGCCTCTAGAGACATGTACACAGTATGGGCTAGTGTAACTGTTTTTGTATTGTTTGTGCTGTGTCATATGCAGCCATCCCATGTGGCGGTGCTGGTGTTTTTGTGGGAGCTCTAATCATATTCTTTACCAAGGCTACAGGAAGGCAGGCTGCACTCATTAATTGGATCATCACGCTGGTAGCCTTAGGACCCACCTTCGTCTTCCTGATCCATTGCCCTTCTCTGGAACTGGTTGGGATTACAACACCCTACCCTAATGGGTAAGGAGTTGCATGCGATCGCAGAGCCCCACCCTAATGGGTAAGGGATGCATGTAATCACACTGCCATATGGTAAGGGGTTGCATGTGATCAGTATGCCCTATGTTAATTACTTGTATCTGCCTGAAGTTGACTGCTGTTTAATTAAAACGACAAATATTGGACGTCACGAGAGAATGCTATTGTTGCATAAATGTCAAGTAGTAAAATCAGCCCCCTCTATCCAGTACATTCTTTACTCCAGATCACAATATTATGATTGGACGAGCACTGCTTCACATTGTGTTACATTGTGTTACCTTGCGCTGCATTGTTCACAATATAATGTTATCAAATGACTTAAGAGTCTCAAACTTTGACCTCCGCTCCACCATCAACGGACAGCATCTCCAGCTGGTGCACACATTTATGGTGGTTGTGTGAGAAGGTTTCTGATATATTTATGAAATATCACCACTAGATACACCAGATAGCAAAGTGATGACTATTAAACAAGCCACACCATGGCTGGCTGGTAGAGCTGCAGCTAGTAACAGAACAACTACTACAGTAGCCAGAAAACAACTCATAGTTTCATCCATTAGCAGACAGAGCCACTAGCCAGCTAGCAGGGGCAATATATAAAATTCCCATTCCTCGTGATTATATTAGCATGTTCCACAGTTCAGAGCAATTGTCACGAGGTATGTACTGTTTAGCTTCAGTTTATGTGGTAGGACTGAGTGTTCATCTCAACCTCCTTCCTGGCTCTGCCAATCAAAGATCAAAGCTTGTAAAAAAAGTTAATTGATGTATATAAAATGTAGCTCATTGCGATAGTGATGAGCATATTGTTGGTGCCCAGATCATCTGGTGGTCTGCCAAGCTGTTAACTACCATAATTTAAATTAACATGTTGATAAATGTTGGCAAAGGTGAGAAAAATTGATAAAAACATTTGCGAGGAAATTAGCAGAACAGTAGATTGCACAGTACCACATCTGATGTTTGCACCCATTATATTGCAATACAAGTTCAGTCAGGTGGATCAGGGTATAATACTCGTAGATTCCAACCTGCTTGAAGCCAGGCCGGACATCACTGGGACAGGAAGAAATGTGTTTGACAGCTTTGACGCCATTACTGATGTAGCTGACCTGGAGGAGTCTAACCAGCAAGACTTTGACCTCCTGAAATCCACAAACAGTACTCTCACTTATGTTTGTCCTGAGCTCCTTGCTATGTTTTTGACAGGAATGGTCTCTTTTCTTGCCTAGCCAGAACAGCCTGTACCTAATGACTTGCAGCTGCAGCAGCCATGAGACATCTTTTGGCCGAGAGAAAGCTTCATTCAGTCCAAGCCCGCCTTCATTTTGAAGATGTAACTGAGATCAGCAGACCACGCAGAAGCTAACTAGTTAGCTCATTGAGGATGTTATAGGCATATACACAACCCATGCACAATATGGTAGTTGCTGCGGCGATCAGTTGCTTCCATCTAGGCCATGTCAGGATTAACACCTGCTGGGGGTAGGGCACCTAATATGTTTCCATTGAGCTTACTAGTAGCCAAAAGGTCAGCAAATGGTTGTTGATTCATTAGTGTTGTTTTAGCTCATTGCTTGTTTTTATTAGTGTTGTTATAGCACATTGCTTTTCATTGGTGTTGTTATAGCACATTGTTTTTCATTAGTGTGGTTATAGAACATTGTTTTGTTTTTCTTTAGTGTTGTTATAGCACATTTTTCCCCATTCGTGTTGTTATAACACATTTGTTGTTATAACACATTGTTTTCATTAGTGTTGTAATAGCACATTGTTTTGTCATTTTATTTTACTGCCGTTAAGGCTTATAAATGTGCAGCTGGTAAGGCATGGAAACTAAACCGTCTGTTTATGTTAAACCTGCAATGGAGATGTTCATGGATTCATATAAAGTGCAAAGAGACCATTTCTCTTCCTGTTGGCTCCATACTGGCCGAAATGTTGGCAGAGAGACGAAGGAGGGATGGACTGTTTGCACGTCTAACCTGACCAACTTGCCACTTGTTTGCAGGCATTCTCCGTGACCCTGATGCCCATACATGCTTTTTAAAGCAGATATCCGCCATGAATATGCCTTTTCTCATTCATGAATGCCTTACTGCTAACTTGAAGCAAGACCGCTGATGCTACTGTTCGTTCACAAACTCTGGCATTGTGAGCATTGCTACGCTGGAATGTAAATTGAGCTAGCTCACTGTTGCGATGTGTTACGTTACGGACATAATGGAACAGAATGCACTTGTTGGACGTGGCAAGCGTCGTATTGTGAACCAGCCTCTGTTAAAATGACATTTCATGGTGTGAAATAACTTACTGGTGATGATCTCCATGCATACGATTGGTGCGAGTGTTTTATATGGGCGCTTATTGGCATGGACCTTCAGCTCATCAATCTTTACGCAATAATAATTATGCACAATACAATCTAGCAGCTTGAAATTATTTCCTATGGTGTTAATGGTTTAAATAAATCTGTGCTATAGAATATTACATATCTATATTGACAACCTGTTACTGTGTTAAATAGATCTGTGGTGGAGTCTGCTGATGACCGGATCATTGGAGACTGTTTTGCATCCTGTGGCTGTAATTCAAGTATATTTGAGCCAGTGTGTGGGCAGGATAACCACACCTACTTCTCACCATGTACAGCTGGTTGCCAAAGAAAGGTGGACAATGTGACCATGGTGAGTCAAGTCCTTCACAGCACTTCACATGTTCCTGTATGCACTGAGATAAATGCCAATGCCTAGTGTTTGCCCTGCTAGAAGTTCTGCTGCTAAGTCACCATATGATGTGTTGCTGGTAGTGCACCCAGCATTTGAGAAGAGAAGACTTAATGTCAAAAGTACAAAACTGAAATCTAGGGGAGGAATGCATGACTCTTTATAGCTCCTTACCTGGTTCTTATCAAGTATGACATCACCTTAACTTACACCTGGTTCTTATCAGGTATGACATCACCTTAACTTACACCTGGTTCTTATCAAGTATGACATCACCTTAACTTACACCTGGTTCTTATCAAGTATGACATCACCTTAACTTACACCTGGTTCTTATCAAGTATGACATCACCTTAACTTACACCTGGTATGACATCATTAACTTACACCTGGTTCTTATCAAGTATGACATCACAGTTCTGTGGAAGGTATGGAGCTCTAATGTAAAGCCAAGCCTTTTCCTTTGGATTTCAACTGCATACACTTTTGACTGAGTCTCCTCCACCTTACAGTTGTATGCTGTGCTAAGTCACATGATGTGTGCGGGGACACTGAGGAGCTGCATAGCACCAGTGCCCCACACATCTAGGGTCACATGATGTGTGCGGGGACACTGAGGAGCTCCATATAGCAGCAGTGCCCCACACATCTAGGGGTCACATGATGTGTGCGGGGACACTGAGGAGCTCCATAGCACCAGTGCCCCACACATCTAGGGTCACATGATGTGTGGGGGCTGAGGAGCTCCATAGCACCAGTGCCCCACACATCTAGGGTCACATGATGTGTGCGGGGACACTGAGGAGCTCCATAGCACCAGTGCCCCACACATCTAGGGTCACATGATGTGTGGGGGCTGAGGAGCTCCATAGCACCAGTGCCCCACACATCTAGGGTCACATGATGTGTGGGGGCTGAGGAGCTCCATAGCACCAGTGACCCACACATCTAGGGTCACATGATGTGTGGACACTGAGGAGATCCATAGCACCAGTGCCCCACACATCTTGGAACTCTTTTTGGGTGTGAAGTTAGCCATTATCTTGTGAGATTTCTTCCTTTTTTAAATCAAAAAGTGTATACACTAACTTAAGTGTATACAGTTAAGAGCTTTGGATCCCCAAAGTGTGACTAGAAACACTCCAACCAAGTGTGATGTCATGTTAGTATGTGTGACTAGATCTAGTGTGATGTCATGTTAGTATGTGTGACTAGATCTAGTGTGATTCATGTTAGTATGTGTGACTAGATCTAGTGTGATGTCATGTTAGTATGTGTGACTAGATCTAGTGTGAGATCTAGTGTGATGTCATGTTAGTATGTGTGACTAGATCTAGTGTGAGATCTAGTGTGATGTCATGTTAGTATGTGTGACTAGATCTAGTGTGAGATCTAGTGTGATGTCATGTTAGTATGTGTGACTAGATCTAGTGTGATGTCATGTTAGTATGTGTGACTAGATCTAGTGTGATTCATGTTAGTATGTGTGACTAGATCTAGTGTGATGTCATGTTAGTATGTGTGACTAGATCTAGTGTGATGCCATGTTAGTATGTGTGACTAGATCTAGTGTGATGTCATGTTAGTATGTGTGACTAGATCTAGTGTGATGTCATGTTAGTATGTGTGACTAGATCTAGTGTGATGTCATGTTAGTATGTGTGACTATATCTAGTGTGAGATCTAGTGTGATGTCATGTTAGTATGTGTGACTAGATCTAGTGTGATGTCATGTTAGTATGTGTGACTAGATCTAGTGTGATGTCATGTTAGTATGTGTGACTAGATCTAGTGTGATGCCATGTTAGTATGTGTGACTAGATCTAGTGTGATGTCATGTTAGTATGTGTGACTAGATCTAGTGTGATGTCATGTTAGTACATGTGTGACTAGATCTAGTGTGATGTCATGTTAGTATGTGTGATGATGATCTAGTGTGATGTCATGTTAGTATGTGTGACTAGATCTAGTGTGATGTAATGTTAGTATGTGTGACTATATCTAGTGTGATGTCATGTTAGTATGTGTGACTATATCTAGTGTGAGATCTAGTGTGATGTCATGTTAGTATGTGTGACTAGATCTAGTGTGATGTCATGTTAGTATGTGTGACTATATCTAGTGTGAGATCTAGTGTGATGTCATGTTAGTATGTGTGACTAGATCTAGTGTGATGTCATGTTAGTATGTGTGACTAGATCTAGTGTGATGTCATGTTAGTATGTGTGACTAGATCTAGTGTGATGTCATGTTAGTATGTGTGACTAGATCTAGTGTGATGTCATGTTAGTATGTGTGACTAGATCTAGTGTGATGTCATGTTAGTATGTGTGACTAGATCTAGTGTGATGTCATGTTAGTACATGTGTGATTAGATCTAGTGTGATGCCATGTTAGTATGTGTGACTAGATCTAGTGTGATGTCATGTTAGTATGTGTGACTAGATCTAGTGTGATGTAATGTTAGTATGTGTGACTATATCTAGTGTGAGATCTAGTGTGATGTCATGTTAGTATGTGTGACTAGATCTAGTGTGATGTCATGTTAGTATGTGTGACTAGATCTAGTGTGATGTCATGTTAGTATGTGTGACTATATCTAGTGTGAGATCTAGTGTGATGTCATGTTAGTATGTGTGACTAGATCTAGTGTGATGTCATGTTAGTATGTGTGACTAGATCTAGTGTGATGTCATGTTAGTATGTGTGACTAGATCTAGTGTGATGTCATGTTAGTATGTGTGACTAGATCTAGTGTGATGTAATGTTAGTATGTGTGACTAGATCTAGTGTGATGTCGTGTAAGTATGTGTGACTAGATCTACATGTAGTGTGATGTCGTGTGTGTGTGTGTTCTAATGAAAGAAGTTGCTCATGGACTAATGTGAAGGTCATGAGTTGTTTTTGGTTTCAGAACACAATCAAACATTTAGTCAGACACTGTTTGCTTCTTTTACAGGGTGAGTGGGAGAAGGTGGTTCAGTTCCAAGTGAAGGGAATCAATTATATATATATATATATATTTATTAGGAGTGAAGGGAATCAATTATATATATATATATATATTTATTAGGAGACAGTATTTGAGGATTGTAGTTGCGTGGCTGAGAGACTGCAGGATGACTATGGGAACTTCAGCATGACGGCCAAGGATGGCATCTGTGACCAAGGCTGCAATAAGTTGTGGATCTTTTCGTTACTTGTGGGGCTCGACATTTTCCTGCTCTTTATCCTGCAGATTCCAAACGTCATCATCACTGTCAGGTGAGTTGAGGTGCGCTAGGGGATGGACCCTCACTGAGTGGTAGTCATATTGTTGCCGAATGCAATGGGGGGGAGGGGGAGGGGAGGGGGGGGGGGGCGAATAATGTACACAGACACATAATACACCACATGCACACTCATGCAAGTGTTTCTTAGTGATATCTCCTGGATTTCCATCAAAACTGACTAGTTTCTGTCCTGGTTCAATCTTCGGCTGCAATCCTTATGTACATTAGAGTCTTGTTAAGTTTGGATGTTAAGTTTGGATTTGCTCAAACATTTAGGGAGCCTTGTTTTTATTGTTTTCATCTGGCTGGGCGGTCTCTCTGCAGGGGTGTTCCTATTGGCACTGTCTGTATAACACAGGGAACCTGCGTGCCTGCATGACGCAGGGAGCCTGTGTGTCTGCATAACACAGGGTGTGTGTCTGTATAACACAGGGAGCCTGTGTGTCTGCATAACCCAGGGAGCCTGTGTGTCTGTATAACACAGGGAGCCTGTGTGTCTGCATGGACACAGGGAGCCTGTGTGTCTGCATGACGCAGGGAGCCTGTGTGTCTGCATGACGCAGGGAGCCTGTGTGTCTGCATGACGCAGGGAGCCTGTGTGTCTGCATGACACAGGGAGCCTGTGTGTCTGCATAACCGCAGGAGCCTGTGTGTCCACATGACACAGGGAGCCTGTGAGTCTGCATAACACAGGGAGCCTGTGTTATGCATGACGCAGGGAGCCTGTGTGTCTGCACGACACAGGGAGCCTGTGTGTCTGCATGCCTGTGTGTCTGCATAACACAGGGAGCCTGTGTGTCTTCATGACACAGGGAGCCTGCGTGCCTGCATGACGCAGGGAGCCTGTGTGTCTGCACGACACAGGGAGCCTGTGTGTCGGTATGACGCAGGGAGCCTGTGTGTCTGGGGATCCTGCAACAAGGCTAGTATCTTCCTGTTGCTTGCAGTCATTGGCACAGTGGCTGGGATGTTATGGTTGTTGCCCCACCCAGTGTAGGGCATGTGCTGTGTTCCCCTCCGAATGCACAGCACTAGTGTGTGTGTGTGTGTGTGTGTGTGTGTTATGATGTGTCAGTGCAAACAAAGAATGACACAGTGTACTTAGTGTATTGCTATAGAGACACTTCATGTGAGCAGAAGCACAGGATGAAAGCAGCTCAATGTTGTAAAGAATACATGTACATATGTTTGTTCAGTACTTTCAATGGATAGATCTTGCATCAGTTTCTGCTTCAAATCCTGTCGGTGTATGGTGGCTAGAGTCAGCTTATCCCTTGGGTACTGTACCAATTCACCCATTCGTGGACTTGAATTTCTCCAAGGGCTACTGCAATCCTGCCACTGCACAATGCGCACACCTGTTGCTTCCAGATGGCTCAATCCAGTTAATGGTCTGGACTGTCAATCCACGTGAAAAAAAGCTAATACCAATCATTCAAGCTCTCCTTGGGTATTAGCTACCATGACTGCACATAACCATTCAAGCTCTCCTTGGGTATTAGTTACCATGGACTGCACATAACCATTCAAGCTTCTCCTTGGGTATTAGTTACCATGGACTGCACATAACTATTCAAGCTCTCCTTGGGTATTAGCTACCATGGACTGCACATAACCATTCAAGCTCTCCTTGGGTGTTAGCCACCATGGACTGCACATAACCATTCAAGCTTCTCCTTGGGTATTAGTTACCATGACTGCACATACATTCAAGCTCTCCTTGGGTATTAGCCACCATGGACTGCACATAACCCTTCCAGGTTCTCCTTGGGTATTAGTTACCATGGACTGCACATACATTCAAGCTCTCCTTGGGTATTAGCTACCATGCTCTGCAAATAACATTCAAGCTTCCTTGGGTATTAGCTACCATGGACTACACATACATTCAGTAATATTTAATGCAGAAGATGACAAAGCATTTCTAGATGGACTTGAGTGTTCTCTTCAGCCTTTGTAGCCTTCAACATGCCCTGCTACTTGCATGGAAGGAGCCGTCTCAGAGCTATGTAGTGATGTCCTTGTGGTGTGCTTTAAGCTTGGTAGCTTGTACATCTCTCAGTCGATGTTAGTCTTTGATGTTGGTTGTGATCAAGATCTGGAAACCTTTTTGCTGGGATCATTTTGGCTTTGCTGAAATTATAGCAAGGCAGCAGGTTGATACCATGACCGAACACATGTGGGTGTGGCTCTCCTCAAACCGTGTGACATATGATATCCTTCTCAACCCTCCATGGTACACAGGGAGTTATTAACCTCAACAAGGCACCAAGGAGAGGACCAGGAGCGAACTCATCTCCCAGTTGGAAGGTGTATTGGAAGGGAAAAGTCGTACAAGCGACACTGACAGTGATATCATTTTAGCTGTTTCCATTTCCATTGTGCGTTGTTGCTTGCCATGGTAGTAGGTGTGCTTCTGGAATGTGTGTGGCGTACACAAAGTATCCATGGTCATTAATTGACTCACACCAAGTGCCTAATTGCTTGACCTCATTAGCACTTCTCTGCTAGTTGTGACTGGGGAGTGATTGCTTCATGAATGTTTTGACATTATGTAGGTCAGCCAGTCCAGTCATAGTGCGTTACCCTGGTAACAAAAAGTGCATGGATGTGAGGGGCAAGCACCATTCATTCAGTTTGAAGACTTAAATATCTGTGGGCATGACAATTATTCTGGAAGCACAAAGCAGTAAAATACCCTTTAAGAAACATGTGTACAGATGGCAGGAGAAGGTTACTACTCGAGATGCAGCGCATTCCATGATAGCTGTAGAGGAGTGTTCCTAATGCAGCAGGTGAGTGGTGAGTAGCAACCAGCTCTTCTCTAGAGGTAGACGAGTGTTCCTAATGCAGCAGGTGAGTGGTGAGTAGCAACCAGCTCTTCTCTAGAGGCATAGGAGTGTCCCTAATGCAGCAGGTGAGTGGTGAGTAGCAACCAGCTCTTCTCTAGAGGCAGAGGAGTGTCCCTAATGCAGCAGGTGAGTGGTGTGGCAACCAGCTCTTCTCTAGAGGCAGAGGAGTGTTCCTAATGCAGCAGGTGAGTGGCGAGTAGCAACCAGCTCTTCTCTAGAGGCAGAGGAGTGTCCCTAATGCAGCAGGTGAGTGGTGTGGCAACCAGCTCTTCTCTAGAGGTAGACGAGTGTTCCTAATGCAGCAGGTGAGTGGTGAGTAGCAACCAGCTCTTCTCTAGAGGTAGACGAGTGTCCCTAATGCAGTAGGTGAGTGGTGAGTAGCAACCAGCTCTTCTCTAGAGGCAGAGGAGTGTCCCTAATGCAGCAGGTGAGTGGTGAGTAGCAACCAGCTCTTCTCTAGAGGCAGAGGAGTGTCCCTAATGCAGCAGGTGAGTGGTGTGGCAACCAGCTCTTCTCTAGAGGCAGAGGAGTGTTCCTAATGCAGCAGGTGAGTGGCGAGTAGCAACCAGCTCTTCTCTAGAGGCAGAGGAGTGTCCCTAATGCAGCAGGTGAGTGGTGTGGCAACCAGCTCTTCTCTAGAGGTAGACGAGTGTCCCTAATGCAGCAGGTGAGTGGTGAGTAGCAACCAGCTCTTCTCTAGAGGCAGACGAGTGTCCCTAATGCAGCAGGGAGTAGTGAGTAGCAACCAGCTCTTGTCTGGATATGCATAGCTAGGGGAGAGAACCCCCTGAAGCGTTACAATAAGGACGGGGGAAGTGTGAGCCCTGAGCAGTCACAACACATGAACATGTGAGGAGAGAACAGAATCCTACTAATCATGATGATGTAATGCAGATTAGTACTCCTACTAATCATGATGATGTAATGCAGATCAGTACTGGATTAAAGGCTCAGGTCTAGAGCATTTGGCATTGGCTAGGGCATTGACTAGGTTAGGGTTAGGGATAGGGCAAATGTCTAGAGCAATGCAATGCAATCCACAACACTCATGAT
Source organism: Cladorhizidae sp. MBARI D1340-BT2 (assembly GCA_028752905.1). NCBI lineage: Eukaryota > Metazoa > Porifera > Demospongiae > Poecilosclerida > Cladorhizidae > Cladorhizidae sp. MBARI D1340-BT2. The sequence goes on along the minus strand of JAQNBH010000011.1, from coordinate 32,035,950 downwards.
GTCATCATTATGATGTAATGCTAGGGTATTTCTATCTGTGGGGAACCACAGGAAATCTCCTAGCCCACTCGGCACAACCTCTTGGCCACAGTATAAACACTCTGTAGTATAATACGCAAAAGTTAATAGTATGCCTTACCACTTTTGAGGTGGGGCCCCCACAGAGCACAAGTGGTAGCTTCCTGTGTAGTATAGTAGCATGGTTTGTGGGGTGGGTATATCATGAGTAATGTAGTAGGGCTGGCCAAGCCAAGTGCAATTGCTGTCCCCTCTACATCACTCATAGTATTTTTAAAGGCAGGACAAGTCTTGAAACTGTTTCCATTTCAAGTACCATATCTTTGCACATGTTCAAGCTATGGTCCTGATTTATCTAACAAAATGTAGCCAATGCAGTAGCTTTCTGGTGGTAGTTTTTGTTTTAAACATGTTTATCTAATAAACATGGCGAAACAGGATTAATTCTCAAATATTGCTTTTTGAACTGGAAGTTGACATGTGAAGTGAAATCACCCTCCAACTCCTTCATGTCATACCTTACCAGCATCAAGTCTTGAATGGCTGTATCAACTGTGATAGATAGACTGTAAAATTGTCCTGGAGATATTTTTATTTATATTTTTTAAAGTGGACTTGTGTTCTTGTGAAGGGGGTCTAGAATTATACATACAAACACTTAAAAAAAACAACTTGTTGTTACAACTTTGGAGCTCCATAGATTCTGCACACTTCACTGTATGATCAAATCTCTGTGTGCTCTCTTTTGAAGTTGCATGGTATGCTAAAGTTACATGCAGCCAAAGTGGGGTGGTGTACTTCAAAATCTGGTTACTAGGGAACCACAGTTGAAATTGGTTATCTGTGGCTAGAGGAAGCCTTACTCTACAAAAGGGGGGGGGGGGAGGGGGTGCTGGGAAATCACAACGAGAATTGTTAGTCTTCTTTTTCCCTCACCCATCCATCCATGCTTGCCCAATTCGTTACATTTTAGAGCCTAAATAAAATGTAAAGTAGAGCATCCTCTAGACTGGCTAACACTTGCCAATCAGGAACCACAAACTCAACCAGTTCAGGCCCTCAGGGGGTTTGAGGTCCCCCCACTTGGGCTGCATGTAATGTTATACCTGTGCAACTTTTATTTAATACCAAAAGAGAGCAAACAAGCTATCTATCATTTGAGCTATATATCAAGTCCATACAGTGAAGTGTGCAGAATCTATGGAGCTCCACAGTTGTAACCACAAGGTTATGGAACAAGACTTTGTCCACCCTACCAAATTTCACTGCAAACCGTGCTATTACATGTTAATACCATTAGAATCGGTTTCTATATAACCCCCCTCCCCCCTCCCCTCACAAATTAATATATATACTAAATCTAAATAACATTGATTTGGGTTCATGCTTGCTTATTAGTGCAATTTCAGTGTGTTCACTGCTATAGGTGAGGTGTGATTGCATTCTGATTGGCTAACAACTATGAATAGCCACAGGCCTCTACGGTGTTTTATTATAGGAAGTGATTTAGGTATGGTATTAGTGTATGTGGTAGTAAGGTCCTTGCAAATACCACGAGTAATGTAGTGGGGATGGCACAAAGAATTGCATGAGGTGAGGCCCAGTGCAATCACCTTTCTCTCTACACTATGGGTGGCATCTATACCCAATTTCGCCAAGAACCATGCTATCTCGTGTTAATACCATACAATAAGAATAGATGAAGAGAAAGAAAACACCAGGCGGTTCTACACCTTTATCACTAATTATTGCTCTCCATAGTTAGCGAGCTACTACACTTCAGAAACGAATTTTCGTATACCTTGACCTCGGTTACTATACCAACCTGATTTTGCACATGCTTGTTTGAGCACATTTTCACTTCCCCCCCCCCACCTCCTCCGCTATCAGTGAAAAAAGGAGTAAGAATTACACTCTGATGGGCTAATAGGTGTGAAATACCGTCAATAGCCACAGGACTCCAATTGCCTTTTACTACAAGAAGGAAAGGTATTGTATTAAGAGCCACCACATGAGTCCAGGGAGATGACATAATGGATTCTAATCCCACCAACACTTAGACCTAGTATTATACTGCACAAAGTTGGTAGTCAGCCTTACACTTTTGAGCCGGGGGGGGGGGGTGCTCAGACAGAGCATGCTGGTGGGAGTGGAGTGCAGGTGCAGAGATGGAAGCTTATTGTGATCGATCAGCAGCAAGTCATTACCAATGTTGCTGCAGGTCTACAGAGAGGAGCCAAGCAGGAAACCCTGCCATTGCAGATAGAGTGGTAGGTTAGGCAAGGTCAGACAGAGGTCACTTCCTTCTTAGCGACCACTCCACTGGATGTGAACAAGTGTACAGATAGTGTGTGTAATCTTGGACTTGAACTAGTTGACCTCCATAATAGATGCAAACTTGGATGTTGTTAAAGAAGGAAAGAGTTGCACAGTAGATTGCTATATGCACATGTAGGAATAAAATACTTGAATCAGACTGCCATTATGAACATCTCTTCCTGGCCTTGGCTGCTGTTTCTGAAGCCCTTCTGCGAAGGCAAGATGGCACGAGCATCTATACTTACCTGGAGTTACTTCACTCTTGGGAAAGGAGGTGATCCTGGATGGATGTTTCCTCTAAGACAATGGTGATGTGGTGTGACATGTATTGCCAGAACATGCATCTTAACTATTTTAACATGTGGCCTTCCACTCACCACAGCTGTGCATCATGCTTGCAGAACAGTGGTTGTAACTTACCAGTCCCTCATCACAGCTGTACATCATGCTTGCAGAACAGTGGTTGTAACTTACCAGTCCCTCATCACAGCTGTGCATCATGCTTGCAGAACAGTGGTTGTAACTTACCAGTCCCTCATCACAGCTGTGCATCATGCTTGCAGAACAGTGGTTGTAACTTACCAGTCCCTCACCACAGCTGTGCATCATGCTTGCAGAACAGTGGTTGTAACTTACCAGTCCCTCATCACAGCTGTGCATCATGCTTGCAGAACAGTGGTTGTAACTTACCAGTCACTCACCACAGCTGTGCATCATGCTTGCAGAACAGTGGTTGTAACTTACCAGTCCCTCACCACAGCTGTGCATCATACTTGCAGAACAGTGGTTGTAACTTACCAGTCCCTCACCACAGCTGTGCATCATGCTTGCAGAACAGTGGTTGTAACTTACCAGTCCCTCATCACAGCTGTGCATCATGCTTGCAGAACAGTGGTTGTAACTTACCAGTCCCTCGCCACAGCTGTGCATCATGCTTACAGAACAGTGGTTGTAACTTACCAGTCCCTCATCACAGCTGTGCATCATGCTTGCAGAACAGTGGTTGTAACTTACCAGTCCCTCATCACAGCTATGCATCATGCTTGCAGAACAGTGGTTGTTAACTTACCAGTCACTCACCACAGCTGTGCATCATGCTTGCAGAACAGTGGTTGTAATTTACCAGTCAATCACCACAGCTGTGCATCATGCTTGCAGAACAGTGGTTGTAACTTACCAGTCCCTCATCACAGCTGTGCATCATGCTTGCAGAACAGTGGTTGTAACTTACCAGTCCCTCATCACAGCTATGCATCATGCTTGCAGAACAGTGGTTGTAACTTACCAGTCAATCACCACAGCTGTGCATCATGCTTACAGAACAGTGGTTGTAACTTACCAGTCAATCACCACAGCTGTGCATCATGCTTGCAGAACAGTGGTTATAACTTACCAGTCCCTCACCACAGCTGTGCATCATGCTTGCAGAACAGTGGTTGTAACTTACCAGTCCCTCATCACAGCTGTGCATCATGCTTGCAGAACAGTGGTTGTAACTTACCAGTCCCTCACCACAGCTGTGCATCATGCTTGCAGAACAGTGGTTGTAACTTACCAGTCCCTCACCACAGCTGTGCATCATGCTTGCAGAACAGTGGTTGTAACTTACCAGTCCCTCATCACAGCTGTGCATCATGCTTGCAGAACAGTGGTTGTAACTTACCAGTCCCTCACCACAGCTGTGCATCATGCTTGCAGAACAGTGGTTGTAACTTACCAGTCCCTCATCACAGCTGTGCATCATGCTTGCAGAACAGTGGTTGTAACTTACCAGTCCCTCACCACAGCTGTGCATCATGCTTGCAGAACAGTGGTTGTAACTTACCAGTCCCTCATCACAGCTGTGCATCATGCTTGCAGAACAGTGGTTGTAACTTACCAGTCCCTCACCACAGCTGTGCATCATGCTTGCAGAACAGTGGTTGTAACTTACCAGTCCCTCATCACAGCTGTGCATCATGCTTGCAGAACAGTGGTTGTAACTTACCAGTCCCTCACCACAGCTGTGCATCATGCTTGCAGAACAGTGGTTGTAACTTACCAGTACCTCGCCACAGCTATGCATCATGCTTACAGAACAGTGGTTGTAACTTACCAGTTCCTCACCACAGCTGTGCATCATACTTGCAGAACAGTGGTTGTAACTTACCAGTCCCTCACCACAGCTGTGCATCATGCTTGCAGAACAGTGGTTGTAACTTACCAGTCCCTCATCACAGCTGTGCATCATGCTTGCAGAACAGTGGTTGTAACTTACCAGTCCCTCGCCACAGCTGTGCATCATGCTTGCAGAACAGTGGTTGTAACTTACCAGTCCCTCATCACAGCTGTGCATCATGCTTGCAGAACAGTGGTTGTAACTTACCAGTCCCTCATCACAGCTATGCATCATGCTTGCAGAACAGTGGTTGTTAACTTACCAGTCACTCACCACAGCTGTGCATCATGCTTGCAGAACAGTGGTTGTAATTTACCAGTCAATCACCACAGCTGTGCATCATGCTTGCAGAACAGTGGTTGTAACTTACCAGTCAATCACCACAGCTGTGCATCATGCTTGCAGAACAGTGGTTGTAACTTACCAGTCAATCACCACAGCTGTGCATCATGCTTGCAGAACAGTGGTTATAACTTACCAGTCCCTCACCACAGCTGTGCATCATGCTTGCAGAACAGTGGTTGTAACTTACCAGTCCCTCATCACAGCTGTGCATCATGCTTGCAGAACAGTGGTTGTAACTTACCAGTCCCTCACCACAGCTGTGCATCATGCTTGCAGAACAGTGGTTGTAACTTACCAGTCCCTCACCACAGCTGTGCATCATGCTTGCAGAACAGTGGTTGTAACTTACCAGTCCCTCATCACAGCTGTGCATCATGCTTGCAGAACAGTGGTTGTAACTTACCAGTCCCTCACCACAGCTGTGCATCATGCTTGCAGAACAGTGGTTGTAACTTACCAGTCCCTCATCACAGCTGTGCATCATGCTTGCAGAACAGTGGTTGTAACTTACCAGTCCCTCACCACAGCTGTGCATCATGCTTGCAGAACAGTGGTTGTAACTTACCAGTCGCTCACCACAGCTGTGCATCATGCTTGCAGAACAGTGGTTGTAACTTACCAGTACCTCGCCACAGCTATGCATCATGCTTACAGAACAGTGGTTGTAACTTACCAGTTCCTCACCACAGCTGTGCATCATGCTTGCAGAACAGTGGTTGTAACTTACCAGTCCCTCACCACAGCTGTGCATCATGCTTGCAAAACAGTGGTTGTAACTTACCAGTCCCTCACCTCATCTGTGCATCATGCTTGCAGAACAGTGGTTGTAACTTACCAGTCCTTCATCACAGCTGTGCATCATGCTTGCAGATAACTTACCAGTCCCTCACCACAGCTGTGCATCATGCTTGCAGAACAGTGGTTGTAACTTACCAGTCCCTCACCACAGCTGTGCATCATGCTTGCAGAACAGTGGTTGTAACTTACCAGTCCCTCATCACAGCTGTGCATCATGCTTGCAGAACAGTGGTTGTAACTTACCAGTCCCTCGCCACAGCTGTGCATCATGCTTACAGAACAGTGGTTGTAACTTACCAGTCCCTCATCACAGCTGTGCATCATGCTTGCAGAACAGTGGTTGTAATTTACCAGTCAATCACCACAGCTGTGCATCATGCTTGCAGAACAGTGGTTGTAACTTACCAGTCAATCACCACAGCTGTGCATCATGCTTGCAGAACAGTGGTTATAACTTACCAGTCCCTCACCACAGCTGTGCATCATGCTTGCAGAACAGTGGTTGTAACTTACCAGTCAATAACCACAGCTGTGCATCATGCTTACAGAACAGTGGTTGTAACTTACCAGTCAATCACCACAGCTGTGCATCATGCTTGCAGAACAGTGGTTATAACTTACCAGTCCCTCACCACAGCTGTGCATCATGCTTGCAGAACAGTGGTTGTAACTTACCAGTCCCTCATCACAGCTGTGCATCATGCTTGCAGAACAGTGGTTGTAACTTACCAGTCCCTCACCACAGCTGTGCATCATGCTTGCAGAACAGTGGTTGTAACTTACCAGTCCCTCACCACAGCTGTGCATCATGCTTGCAGAACAGTGGTTGTAACTTACCAGTCCCTCATCACAGCTGTGCATCATGCTTGCAGAACAGTGGTTGTAACTTACCAGTCCCTCACCACAGCTGTGCATCATGCTTGCAGAACAGTGGTTGTAACTTACCAGTCCCTCATCACAGCTGTGCATCATGCTTGCAGAACAGTGGTTGTAACTTACCAGTCCCTCACCACAGCTGTGCATCATGCTTGCAGAACAGTGGTTGTAACTTACCAGTCGCTCACCACAGCTGTGCATCATGCTTGCAGAACAGTGGTTGTAACTTACCAGTACCTCGCCACAGCTATGCATCATGCTTACAGAACAGTGGTTGTAACTTACCAGTTCCTCACCACAGCTGTGCATCATGCTTGCAGAACAGTGGTTGTAACTTACCAGTCCCTCACCACAGCTGTGCATCATGCTTGCAGAACAGTGGTTGTAACTTACCAGTCGCTCACCACAGCTGTGCATCATGCTTGCAGAACAGTGGTTGTAACTTACCAGTACCTCGCCACAGCTATGCATCATGCTTACAGAACAGTGGTTGTAACTTACCAGTTCCTCACCACAGCTGTGCATCATACTTGCAGAACAGTGGTTGTAACTTACCAGTCCCTCACCACAGCTGTGCATCATGCTTGCAGAACAGTGGTTGTAACTTACCAGTCCCTCATCACAGCTGTGCATCATGCTTGCAGAACAGTGGTTGTAACTTACCAGTCCCTCGCCACAGCTGTGCATCATGCTTACAGAACAGTGGTTGTAACTTACCAGTCCCTCATCACAGCTGTGCATCATGCTTGCAGAACAGTGGTTGTAACTTACCAGTCCCTCATCACAGCTATGCATCATGCTTGCAGAACAGTGGTTGTTAACTTACCAGTCACTCACCACAGCTGTGCATCATGCTTGCAGAACAGTGGTTGTAATTTACCAGTCAATCACCACAGCTGTGCATCATGCTTGCAGAACAGTGGTTGTAACTTACCAGTCAATCACCACAGCTGTGCATCATGCTTGCAGAACAGTGGTTATAACTTACCAGTCCCTCACCACAGCTGTGCATCATGCTTGCAGAACAGTGGTTGTAACTTACCAGTCAATCACCACAGCTGTGCATCATGCTTACAGAACAGTGGTTGTAACTTACCAGTCCCTCACCTCATCTGTGCATCATGCTTGCAGAACAGTGGTTGTAACTTACCAGTCCTTCATCACAGCTGTGCATCATGCTTGCAGATAACTTACCAGTCCCTCACCACAGCTGTGCATCATGCTTGCAGAACAGTGGTTGTAACTTACAAGTCCCTCATCACAGCTGTGCATCATGCTTGCAGAACAGTGGTTGTAACTTACCATTCCCTCATCACAGCTGTGCATCATGCTTGCAGAACAGTGGTTGTAACTTACCAGTCCCTCACCACAGCTCTGCATCATGCTTGCAGAACAGTGGTCAAACTTACCAGTCCCTCATCACAGCTGTGCATCATGCTTGCAGAACAGTGGTTGTAACTTACCAGTCCCTCACCACAGCTGTGCATCATGCTTGCAGAACAGTGGTTGTAACTTACCAGTCCCTCACCACAGCTGTGCATCATGCTTGCAGAACAGTGGTTGTAACTTACCAGTCCCTCACCACAGCTGTGCATCATGCTTACAGAACAGTGGTTGTAACTTACCAGTCCCTCACCACAGCTGTGCATCATGCTTACAGAAAAGTGGTTGTAACTTACCAGTCCCTCACCACAGCTGTGCATCATGCTTGCAGAACAGTGGTTGTAACTTACCAGTCCCTCACCACAGCTGTGCATCATGCTTGCAGAACAGTGGTTGTAACTTACCAGTCCCTCACCACAGCTGTGCATCATGCTTGCAGAACAGTGGTTGTAACTTACCAGTCCCTCACCACAGCTGTGCATCATGCTTGCAGAACAGTGGTTGTAACTTACCAGTCCCTCACCACAGCTGTGCATCATGCTTGCAGAACAGTGGTTTTAACTTACCAGTCCCTCGCCACAGCTATGCATCATGCTTACAGAACAGTGGTTGTAACTTACCAGTCCCTCACCACAGCTGTGCATCATGCTTGCAGAACAGTGGTTGTAACTTACCAGTCCCTCACCACAGCTGTGCATCATGCTTGCAGAACAGTGATTGTAACTTACCAGTCCCTCACCACAGCTGTGCATCATGCTTGCAGAACAGTGGTTGTAACTTACCAGTCCCTCACCACAGCTGTGCATCATGCTTGCAGAACAGTGGTTGTAACTTACCAGTCCCTCGCCACAGCTATGCATCATGCTTGCAGAACAGTGGTTGTAACTTACCAGTCAATCACCACAGCTGTGCATCATGCTTGCAGAACAGTGGTTATAACTTACCAGTCCCTCACCACAGCTGTGCATCATGCTTGCAGAACAGTGGTTGTAACTTACCAGTCCCTCATCACAGCTGTGCATCATGCTTGCAGAACAGTGGTTGTAACTTACCAGTCCCTCACCACAGCTGTGCATCATGCTTGCAGAACAGTGGTTGTAACTTACCAGTCCCTCACCACAGCTGTGCATCATGCTTGCAGAACAGTGGTTGTAACTTACCAGTCCCTCATCACAGCTGTGCATCATGCTTGCAGAACAGTGGTTGTAACTTACCAGTCCCTCACCACAGCTGTGCATCATGCTTGCAGAACAGTGGTTGTAACTTACCAGTCCCTCATCACAGCTGTGCATCATGCTTGCAGAACAGTGGTTGTAACTTACCAGTCCCTCACCACAGCTGTGCATCATGCTTGCAGAACAGTGGTTGTAACTTACCAGTCGCTCACCACAGCTGTGCATCATGCTTGCAGAACAGTGGTTGTAACTTACCAGTACCTCGCCACAGCTATGCATCATGCTTACAGAACAGTGGTTGTAACTTACCAGTTCCTCACCACAGCTGTGCATCATACTTGCAGAACAGTGGTTGTAACTTACCAGTCCCTCACCACAGCTGTGCATCATGCTTGCAGAACAGTGGTTGTAACTTACCAGTCCCTCATCACAGCTGTGCATCATGCTTGCAGAACAGTGGTTGTAACTTACCAGTCCCTCGCCACAGCTGTGCATCATGCTTACAGAACAGTGGTTGTAACTTACCAGTCCCTCATCACAGCTGTGCATCATGCTTGCAGAACAGTGGTTGTAACTTACCAGTCCCTCATCACAGCTATGCATCATGCTTGCAGAACAGTGGTTGTTAACTTACCAGTCACTCACCACAGCTGTGCATCATGCTTGCAGAACAGTGGTTGTAATTTACCAGTCAATCACCACAGCTGTGCATCATGCTTGCAGAACAGTGGTTGTAACTTACCAGTCAATCACCACAGCTGTGCATCATGCTTGCAGAACAGTGGTTATAACTTACCAGTCCCTCACCACAGCTGTGCATCATGCTTGCAGAACAGTGGTTGTAACTTACCAGTCAATCACCACAGCTGTGCATCATGCTTACAGAACAGTGGTTGTAACTTACCAGTCCCTCACCTCATCTGTGCATCATGCTTGCAGAACAGTGGTTGTAACTTACCAGTCCTTCATCACAGCTGTGCATCATGCTTGCAGATAACTTACCAGTCCCTCACCACAGCTGTGCATCATGCTTGCAGAACAGTGGTTGTAACTTACAAGTCCCTCATCACAGCTGTGCATCATGCTTGCAGAACAGTGGTTGTAACTTACCATTCCCTCATCACAGCTGTGCATCATGCTTGCAGAACAGTGGTTGTAACTTACCAGTCCCTCACCACAGCTCTGCATCATGCTTGCAGAACAGTGGTCAAACTTACCAGTCCCTCATCACAGCTGTGCATCATGCTTGCAGAACAGTGGTTGTAACTTACCAGTCCCTCACCACAGCTGTGCATCATGCTTGCAGAACAGTGGTTGTAACTTACCAGTCCCTCACCACAGCTGTGCATCATGCTTGCAGAACAGTGGTTGTAACTTACCAGTCCCTCACCACAGCTGTGCATCATGCTTGCAGAACAGTGGTTGTAACTTACCAGTCCCTCACCACAGCTGTGCATCATGCTTACAGAAAAGTGGTTGTAACTTACCAGTCCCTCACCACAGCTGTGCATCATGCTTGCAGAACAGTGGTTGTAACTTACCAGTCCCTCACCACAGCTGTGCATCATGCTTGCAGAACAGTGGTTGTAACTTACCAGTCCCTCACCACAGCTGTGCATCATGCTTGCAGAACAGTGGTTGTAACTTACCAGTCCCTCACCACAGCTGTGCATCATGCTTGCAGAACAGTGGTTGTAACTTACCAGTCCCTCACCACAGCTGTGCATCATGCTTGCAGAACAGTGGTTTTAACTTACCAGTCCCTCGCCACAGCTATGCATCATGCTTACAGAACAGTGGTTGTAACTTACCAGTCCCTCACCACAGCTGTGCATCATGCTTGCAGAACAGTGGTTGTAACTTACCAGTCCCTCACCACAGCTGTGCATCATGCTTGCAGAACAGTGATTGTAACTTACCAGTCCCTCACCACAGCTGTGCATCATGCTTGCAGAACAGTGGTTGTAACTTACCAGTCCCTCACCACAGCTGTGCATCATGCTTGCAGAACAGTGGTTGTAACTTACCAGTCCCTCGCCACAGCTATGCATCATGCTTGCAGAACAGTGGTTGTAACTTACCAGTCCCTCACCACAGCTGTGCATCATGCTTGCAGAACAGTGGTTGTAACTTACCAGTCCCTCATCACAGCTGTGCATCATGCTTGCAGAACAGTGGTTGTAACTTACCAGTCCCTCACCACACTATGCATCATGCTTGCAGAACAGTGGTTGTAACTTACCAGTCCTCACCACAGCTGTGCATCATGCTTGCAGAACAGTGGTTGTAACTTACCAGTCCCTCGCCACAGCTATGCATCATGCTTACAGAACAGTGGTTGTAACTTACCAGTCCCTCACCACAGCTGTGCATCATGCTTGCAGAACAGTGGTTGTAACTTACCAGTCCCTCACCACAGCTGTGCATCATGCTTGCAGAACAGTGGTTGTAACTTACCAGTCGCTCACCACAGCTGTGCATCATGCTTGCAGAACAGTGGTTGTAACTTACCAGTACCTCGCCACAGCTATGCATCATGCTTACAGAACAGTGGTTGTAACTTACCAGTTCCTCACCACAGCTGTGCATCATGCTTGCAGAACAGTGGTTGTAACTTACCAGTCCCTCACCACAGCTGTGCATCATGCTTGCAAAACAGTGGTTGTAACTTACCAGTCCCTCACCTCATCTGTGCATCATGCTTGCAGAACAGTGGTTGTAACTTACCAGTCCTTCATCACAGCTGTGCATCATGCTTGCAGATAACTTACCAGTCCCTCACCACAGCTGTGCATCATGCTTGCAGAACAGTGGTTGTAACTTACCAGTCCCTCACCACAGCTGTGCATCATGCTTGCAGAACAGTGGTTGTAACTTACCAGTCCCTCATCACAGCTGTGCATCATGCTTGCAGAACAGTGGTTGTAACTTACCAGTCCCTCGCCACAGCTGTGCATCATGCTTACAGAACAGTGGTTGTAACTTACCAGTCCCTCATCACAGCTGTGCATCATGCTTGCAGAACAGTGGTTGTAATTTACCAGTCAATCACCACAGCTGTGCATCATGCTTGCAGAACAGTGGTTGTAACTTACCAGTCAATCACCACAGCTGTGCATCATGCTTGCAGAACAGTGGTTATAACTTACCAGTCCCTCACCACAGCTGTGCATCATGCTTGCAGAACAGTGGTTGTAACTTACCAGTCAATCACCACAGCTGTGCATCATGCTTACAGAACAGTGGTTGTAACTTACCAGTCAATCACCACAGCTGTGCATCATGCTTGCAGAACAGTGGTTATAACTTACCAGTCCCTCACCACAGCTGTGCATCATGCTTGCAGAACAGTGGTTGTAACTTACCAGTCCCTCATCACAGCTGTGCATCATGCTTGCAGAACAGTGGTTGTAACTTACCAGTCCCTCACCACAGCTGTGCATCATGCTTGCAGAACAGTGGTTGTAACTTACCAGTCCCTCACCACAGCTGTGCATCATGCTTGCAGAACAGTGGTTGTAACTTACCAGTCCCTCATCACAGCTGTGCATCATGCTTGCAGAACAGTGGTTGTAACTTACCAGTCCCTCACCACAGCTGTGCATCATGCTTGCAGAACAGTGGTTGTAACTTACCAGTCCCTCATCACAGCTGTGCATCATGCTTGCAGAACAGTGGTTGTAACTTACCAGTCCCTCACCACAGCTGTGCATCATGCTTGCAGAACAGTGGTTGTAACTTACCAGTCGCTCACCACAGCTGTGCATCATGCTTGCAGAACAGTGGTTGTAACTTACCAGTACCTCGCCACAGCTATGCATCATGCTTACAGAACAGTGGTTGTAACTTACCAGTTCCTCACCACAGCTGTGCATCATACTTGCAGAACAGTGGTTGTAACTTACCAGTCCCTCACCACAGCTGTGCATCATGCTTGCAGAACAGTGGTTGTAACTTACCAGTCCCTCATCACAGCTGTGCATCATGCTTGCAGAACAGTGGTTGTAACTTACCAGTCCCTCGCCACAGCTGTGCATCATGCTTACAGAACAGTGGTTGTAACTTACCAGTCCCTCATCACAGCTGTGCATCATGCTTGCAGAACAGTGGTTGTAACTTACCAGTCCCTCATCACAGCTATGCATCATGCTTGCAGAACAGTGGTTGTTAACTTACCAGTCACTCACCACAGCTGTGCATCATGCTTGCAGAACAGTGGTTGTAATTTACCAGTCAATCACCACAGCTGTGCATCATGCTTGCAGAACAGTGGTTGTAACTTACCAGTCAATCACCACAGCTGTGCATCATGCTTGCAGAACAGTGGTTATAACTTACCAGTCCCTCACCACAGCTGTGCATCATGCTTGCAGAACAGTGGTTGTAACTTACCAGTCAATCACCACAGCTGTGCATCATGCTTACAGAACAGTGGTTGTAACTTACCAGTCCCTCACCTCATCTGTGCATCATGCTTGCAGAACAGTGGTTGTAACTTACCAGTCCTTCATCACAGCTGTGCATCATGCTTGCAGATAACTTACCAGTCCCTCACCACAGCTGTGCATCATGCTTGCAGAACAGTGGTTGTAACTTACAAGTCCCTCATCACAGCTGTGCATCATGCTTGCAGAACAGTGGTTGTAACTTACCATTCCCTCATCACAGCTGTGCATCATGCTTGCAGAACAGTGGTTGTAACTTACCATTCCCTCATCACAGCTGTGCATCATGCTTGCAGAACAGTGGTTGTAACTTACCAGTCCCTCACCACAGCTCTGCATCATGCTTGCAGAACAGTGGTCAAACTTACCAGTCCCTCATCACAGCTGTGCATCATGCTTGCAGAACAGTGGTTGTAACTTACCAGTCCCTCACCACAGCTGTGCATCATGCTTGCAGAACAGTGGTTGTAACTTACCAGTCCCTCACCACAGCTGTGCATCATGCTTGCAGAACAGTGGTTGTAACTTACCAGTCCCTCACCACAGCTGTGCATCATGCTTACAGAACAGTGGTTGTAACTTACCAGTCCCTCACCACAGCTGTGCATCATGCTTACAGAAAAGTGGTTGTAACTTACCAGTCCCTCACCACAGCTGTGCATCATGCTTGCAGAACAGTGGTTGTAACTTACCAGTCCCTCACCACAGCTGTGCATCATGCTTGCAGAACAGTGGTTGTAACTTACCAGTCCCTCACCACAGCTGTGCATCATGCTTGCAGAACAGTGGTTGTAACTTACCAGTCCCTCACCACAGCTGTGCATCATGCTTGCAGAACAGTGGTTGTAACTTACCAGTCCCTCACCACAGCTGTGCATCATGCTTGCAGAACAGTGGTTTTAACTTACCAGTCCCTCGCCACAGCTATGCATCATGCTTACAGAACAGTGGTTGTAACTTACCAGTCCCTCACCACAGCTGTGCATCATGCTTGCAGAACAGTGGTTGTAACTTACCAGTCCCTCACCACAGCTGTGCATCATGCTTGCAGAACAGTGATTGTAACTTACCAGTCCCTCACCACAGCTGTGCATCATGCTTGCAGAACAGTGGTTGTAACTTACCAGTCCCTCACCACAGCTGTGCATCATGCTTGCAGAACAGTGGTTGTAACTTACCAGTCCCTCGCCACAGCTATGCATCATGCTTGCAGAACAGTGGTTGTAACTTACCAGTCCCTCACCACAGCTGTGCATCATGCTTGCAGAACAGTGGTTGTAACTTACCAGTCCCTCATCACAGCTGTGCATCATGCTTGCAGAACAGTGGTTGTAACTTACCAGTCCCTCACCACACTATGCATCATGCTTGCAGAACAGTGGTTGTAACTTACCAGTCCTCACCACAGCTGTGCATCATGCTTGCAGAACAGTGGTTGTAACTTACCAGTCCCTCGCCACAGCTATGCATCATGCTTACAGAACAGTGGTTGTAACTTACCAGTCCCTCACCACAGCTGTGCATCATGCTTGCAGAACAGTGGTTGTAACTTACCAGTCCCTCACCACAGCTGTGCATCATGCTTGCAGAACAGTGGTTGTAACTTACCTGGGAGCAGCTGCTTGGTTATGAATGATTTGTTTCTGGTGAATTGTGTAGTAGAGTCCTGTAGCGGTAGCAGAAAAAGAGCTGATGGCTTATAAAGTCACTTCAGTCGTGTGGACTAGTAGTTGACAGTTTAGCTATAAAACAGTAGGCCAGTGCAGTAACAGGCATGGCAGACAAGCATATGAGTGTACCTAGGCCCTTGGCAGCTTCTGACTCCATGGAGTGGTTCAGAAAGTTTAAAATATGCAGCAAGGTTAATGGTGGGGAAATGGGCAATGAAGTTACCTACTCTTTTAGAGGGAGAGGCGCTGGCAATTTGGCTGGAGTTGGAGTAGCAGTGCAAGGGGGCTCTGCTGAAGTTAGAGTAAGAGCAAGGGGGCTCTGCTGGAGTTGGAGTAGAGCAAGGGGGCTCTGCTGGAGTTGGAGTAGCAGAGCAAGGGGGCTCTGCTGGAGTTGGAGTAGCAGAGCAAGGGGGCTCTGCTGGAGTTGGAGTAAGAGCAAGGGGGCTCTGCTGGAGTTGGAGTAGCAGTGCAAGGAGGCTCTGCTGGAGTTGGAGTAAGAGCAAGGGGGCTCTGCTGGAGTTGGAGCAGCAGAGCAAGGGGGCTCTGCTGGAGTTGGAGTAGGAGCAAGGGGGCTCTGCTGGAGTTGGAGTAGCAGAGCAAGGGGGCTCTGCTGGAGTTGGAGTAAGAGCAAGGGGGCTCTGCTGGAGTTGGAGTAGCAGTGCAAGGAGGCTCTGCTGGAGTTGGAGTAGCAGTGCAAAGGGGCTCTGCTGTGGCAAGGGAAGAGGAAAATGATGCCATCCATGTCACTCAACAAGTTTCATCAGCAAGGGATGCGTCAGAAGAACCACTTTCACTTTGGGTTCACAAACTGAAGAGATAGGTTGATCAACTTCAAGCGACGCCAACACTTGAGAAGAATGCCCGAGACGAACTCTTGCATGCCAAACATTGTGAGTAGTCACATCCGAGCTATGGGTAGAAACAAGCGATGAGACAAAGTGGTAAAGGGTGCTCGACTTCTGATGAGAATCGGCGACCATCATTCCAGTCAAGCTGCATCAGTGGGTCTAGAGTAGAGCAGTCGCAGTCGCAGAACTCAAGGTAACAGAACAAGTGGCTGCACTCACAACTCAAAGGTCAGATCCCAGTCAGAGACACAGAGCTATCCTAGGCTCTGCTTCAACTGGACCAACCTGGTCATTTTCAGTGAGAGTGCCCTCAACAACGACCAACTTCCACAGACATTGACGATGCTTTACTTGGCACGTAAATGTCAGCAACAGGGGAAACCACCATGAGGTGTCTGGGAGTGGGGGGGGGGGAAGGAGATGACTGGTAAAATTGATTGAACTGCTTCTGAAATGATGCTGGATTCAAGGTCTTCAGTGACCTGCCCTTACAAGGAACATGTGTAGCATAATTGGTTTCCAAGGCAAGGAAAACTTGCAGTTTGTGTCTGTGTTAGGACTACCATTAAAAGTTGTAGATCATGTCAATGCACCAGTCCAGTGTCTAAGTCTGAATCATGATTTTGTTGAGGCTAATCAGCTAAATACTTTTATTAAGCTACATATTCTGGGAATTGCAACGATTATTGAAGACCATAAGGTCCTCTATCGCACAACCCCAGGTGTGACATACGCAGCCTCCCATAGCACTGCTATGTGCCAACAGAGTTCCCTTATGGCTCCCTCCTCCTCCACACATTCCAGCTCACTTCAGTGAGAAGGTAGAGAGTCAAACACAAGAAATGCTTGACCTTAGAATTATTGAGGAAACCATCAGTCTCCGGATCTCCCCCCCTCCCCCCCTTCCCCACCCCTCTCCAGCAGTGTTTGCTCCTAAGAAGTCTGGTGATGCCCCCCAGCAGTGTTTGCTCCTAAGAAGTCTAGTGATGCCCCCCAGCAGTGTTTGCTCCTAAGAAGTCTGGTGATGGCCCCCCAGCAGTGTTTGCTCCTAAGAAGTCTGGTGATGCCCCCCAGCAGTGTTTGCTCCTAAGAAGTCTGGTGATGCCCCCAGCAGTGTTTGCTCCTAAGAAGTCTGGTGATGGCCCCCCAGCAGTGTTTGCTCCTAAGAAGTCTGGTGATGCCCCCCAGCAGTGTTTGCTCCTAAGAAGTCTGGTGATGGCCCCCCAGCAGTGTTTTCTCCTAAGAAGTCTGGTGATGCCCCCCCAGCAGTGTTTGCTCCTAAGAAGTCTGGTGATGGCCCCCCAGCAGTGTTTTCTCCTAAGAAGTCTGGTGAAATTCGAATGTGTATTGATTATGAGGAACTCAATAAAAGGTCAGTGAAATATTCTTACCCCATTGCCACTCGCATGCAAGGTTCAGCAGGGTCAACCATCTTTTCAACATTGGATTTACAATGCAGCTTTTGGGAGCTACCAAATGACCCTGAGAAGACCGCATTTGCCCCAGGACCAGGCATGGGTCTACATGTATATCGATTTCATAGAAAGCCATTTGGTCTTTCTGGAACACCTGCATCATCACAGCAATTAATAGGCAGTGTCTTACAAGGGTTGCCCTTCGTTACAAAGAGCATCGATGATGATATTTCATGCATTCTTGCAGTGAAGATGAGCGTCAACATGGCCTACAACTAGTGTCCGAGGCCCAACTAAGACTCTGAGGAAGGAGATCCACATTCGGATACCACAAGTCCCTTATCTAGGACAGGTTTTCTCATCTGGAATGGTTCCTGATCAGGCAAAGATCAAAGCTGGACATCTGTTCTGGCTATACCGGAAGTTCAGAGGTTTTGGGTTCGACTTCCTATTACCTGAGGTATCGCGTAGTTTTCAGACAGTGCAGTTCCCTTAGACCAGCTGACACAAAGACACATCATTTGAAAGATGTAAGAATGCATTTTTCATGCTCGAACAAAAGCTCCCCCAGTCCTAATTTTAGCATAAGAATCTAATAGGGCTTGTATGTGGGTGAGTGCTTGGTTGGGTCAAAGTGCAACTTGCATACATGTGGCAGGCATCAGTTTGGAGTATGTACTAGAGGAGGAGCATTGGGACTGAGACAGGAGTGCCTTGTCCAAGTGCTACGTTACACTCTCTGAAGGGATGCATTGCTATGAAATCATGATGTCCCCACACCAGGTCATCATTCAAGGTGTTGGGAAAACGCTTCCAAAGTTCAAACAAGAAGCTTGGGTCAATATGGCAGATGGTGTGGAACAATGTTGTTGCGACTCCACCATCTGTCCACTTCCTGCACCAACAAGATCTCCGATGATCACTACCTAATTGACAGGCTGTAGCAGGTGGTATCTGTAGGCATATTGGAAGTACCACTGTTCAGCGACAACAGTCGGTGCTTGCTGGTTACCAAGATTATTGTGCCAAGCGGGAGGAAGCCATTTATTACTGGATCAAACCACTTCAAGAATAACAGAAGAGATAGTCAAAGATCTATTCAGTAGTGGACCCACCTGAGGTTATCCATTCGTTCAGCTTCTGTCCTTCGCCAGACACATGGAGCTTTCAGTATCAGTAAGTCCTGCACAACAGCCGATCGTCTTCAAGGAGATGGCATTGTAGAACGATCTCTTCTTCAACTGCTTCAATCATACGTTGACAGACAGGAAGATTGGGAGAAATGTGTACCTCCCCTTACTTCTTATTGTGTGCAGATCAGCAAACCATCCATCAACAATGATATCTCCATTAATGCTGATGTTTGGGAGCCACTGGCCATGCACAGAATATTATAGTCCACAGCTCATGATCCAGGCGTAAGTTCAGGCTAGACTTGCTGAACTTGGTGACCTCATGGAAATCCACCTGACTGAAGCTGCTGCAAATCAAAAATAATTCTATGACCTGGAAGCAATGAAACATCTATTTTCTGTTGCGGTCAAGGTTTGGTTGTGGATGCCTGCAAAGCTTAAGCCTATGTAGGTGGGAGTGGAGAACTGGTCCATCAAAGCAGCCAAGAAGTCCTGTCATTATGGAAATAGCAGACAATAAAAAGATAAAAAATTGTTATGCCAATAGACACTTCATCACTGCATTTAGCCATTGGAATAAGACTGCTCATCTCACTGGAAACAGATCACATGTTCTTGCCTGCTTAGTGCGCTGAAAAGGCTGACCAATCACAGCAATGTTAATCTTCTTAAGGCACTGTTAAACTTTTCTGACACACCTTGGACATAGGGAGCGAGACAAACGTGTCACTTTTTTCTGGATGTTGGTGTCGCTGTTTTGTTCTCCTTCTGGCGTAGAGGAGTCTTCCACATTCATTTGGGGTACTCATTGATGGTCAGGACTCTAAGTATGTGATAGGGTGGTTTCATTTCCTCTGAATCTGTTATCCTCCTCTGAAATCATGTTCCGCACTGTAAATGAGGGGATCTGATGAGTGATCTTGTGTTCAAGATGGTGATTTGAGTTGAAGTTGAGATATTGGTCTGTGTGTGCAGGTTTAAGATATGGATAGATGCATTAATGCTAACATGAACACATTTGTCCAGAAATGGGAGCTTTATGTCGTGTTCCTGCTCAATGGTGAATTGGATGTTGCTTTCGAGATGTTAACTGAAGGATGGAATGTCATATTCATCGAGCTTAGTGAACTCTCCTTTTCCAATGCTGTTTTGTGTCTGACCAGGTGGAACTTTTAAACTATGAATTTTCTCTGAAAACTCAGAACACATGCACAGCACAGCTCACAAGATGAACCTTGAGAAAGTCTCCATCTTAGCCAAAGAACAACACCAAAGCAGAAGGGAAGTGCAAGAGGCCATCGGGATCAGGATGCAGGCGCCCCCACTCAACTGTGACCAAGGATTGGATGTTCCTCCAATTTATACCAGCCTCCTGTCACGTGACTCCAAACCATGTAGTGGCCATGTGACAGGACAGATTAGTTAGTTTACAGAGCAAACATGAAGGTCTCTGAAAGCTCCTGAGAGAAGCTAAACAAAAACTCTAGTAAAGTAACTGATTATTACTAGCTTGTAGTGGACTAGTAACATGTCTCAAACATAACTTATAACTTACGTCATATTGTTACTTACGTCATTCTGATTGATGGTCATAGTCACGTGTTTTGATATACACTTTACCAGATGTATTTAAGAAGTTTTGCTTAAGACTAATAGTTTGTGTCTCTCGTCTTCGTCGATTAGCGAGACACCCCGCACAACACGTATTATGGTGGACGCCTCCAATTTAGCCGTTGGAGGGGTGCTAGAACAATTCTTGGATGATGCTTGGACACCGATTTCTTTCTTTTTTTCACGCAAGCTGTGGGACCCGGAAACACGATATTCTGCTTTCGATCGGGAATTCTTGGCTATCTATCTCGCCATACGTCATTTTCGTCATTTTATTGAAGGTCGGCAGTTTCATGTGTATACCGACCACAAACCAATCACATTTGCTCTTGCTAGCAAGTCTGATAAGTGGTCCCCACGCCAGATTCGACATCTCTCGTATATATCAGAGTTCACATCAGACATCCGTCATATCCAAGGTAAAAGCAATGTGGTAGCAGATGCACTCTCACGCATTAGAATTGATCAAGTCCAGCCTGGCATAGTCCTTCCAGAACCTCCTCTGTGCACGTCTTTGTATGCTCTCGACACAATGGCGACTGCAATTGTCGACTTCCAGACCATGGCTCTGGTGCAGCAAACTGATGAAGAAACTCAAGCTTTGAAGTCTTCTACTACATCCTTGCAACTTCAAGAGATTGCTCTTCAGGGTTCGGCCCATCCTCTGCTCTGTGACATATCCATGGGGTATCCTCGACCAATCGTCCCAACTTCATTTCGTCGTCTCATCTTTGATTCTCTCCATGAGCTTTCTCACCCAGGCATAAAGGCTACTAACCGCTTGGTCTACAGCCGATTTGTGTGGCATGGGCTACACCGAGATGTCACGCACTGGGCTAAAACTTGCATTCCTTGTCAACAGTCTAAAGTACACCGCCATACAGTAAGCCCACTACAGCAGTTCGATGTTCCATCCTCCAGATTTGAGCATGTTCATGTTGACATTGTTGGTCCACTTCCACCATCTCGGGGTTCAATGTATCTGTTCACGATGGTCGATCGCTTCGCAAGATGGCCCGAAGCAATTCCAATGGCAGATATGACAGCTGAATCTTGTGCCCGTTCTCTGCTCAGTGGTTGGATTTCCCGTTTTGGAGTTCCAGCTACACCATCACATCAGATCGAGGCCGACAGTTCACCTCTGAGCTATGGTCTGCAGTTCTCTCTCTACTGGGTATCACTAAAACCCTTACCACAGCATATCACCCACAAACCAATGGGCTGGCCGAGAGAATGCACCGACAACTGAAGGCTTCTCTCCGAGCTAGACTATCCTCGGCTGCTTGGGTGGACGAACTTCCAGTGGTTCTTTTAGGTATCCGAGCCTCCGTTAAAGGGGATCTCGCCTGTTCAGCAGCTGAACTAGTCTACGGAACCAACCTCCGTCTTCCGGGAGAATTTTTTTAACCTTCGTCAACAAATATTGACCCGACCTCGTTTGCTGGACAGCTCAAAGCCCGAATGGCCAGAATGAAACCAACCGCAACCCCAGCTAGTACACATGTGTTCATTCGACATGATGCCCACCGTACTCCTCTTCGTAGACCCTATGATGGGCCTTTTCGTGTGCTTTCTCAGGCGGATAAGTACTTTGAAGTTGAACTTAATGGACGAGTCGACAAGGTATCTATCGATCGCCTTAAGCCAGCTTATCTGTTTGACAGTGACTCCAAGCTAGCTGGGCCACCAAGGCCCACAAGACTCTCGCCAACAGCACCAACCTTTGTGCCTACACCTGAGAGGTTACAAACTTCATCCGTTCCGGCCACTCTTCTACCTGCATCACACCCAATGACTCATACCACACGCTGTGGTCGCCCAGTGAATCTCCCTCTACGTTTCCAATAGACAATCGTGGCCAGTCACTGGTGGGGGAGTATTGTAGTGGACCTACTGATCGATTAATTAGTAACATGTCTCAAACATAACTTATAACTTACGTCATATTGTTACTTACGTCATTCTGATTGATGGTCATAGTCACGTGTTTTGATATACACTTTACCAGATGTATTTAAGAAGTTTTGCTTAAGACTGGTAGTTTGTGTCTCTCGTCTTCGTCGATTAGCAAGACACCCCGCACTACAAGCTCATGTATAAAAAGCCTATGGCATTCATGCCAACCTATAGGGTTGTCAGTTCTACATTATCCCAAAACTCTCCACAAACTAACAGCCACAATCAGCAGGCGAGGTTTAACTGAACCAACAAGAACAAGATCGCCAAAACATAAAGAAAAGAGCAAAATTCAATCTTTGAGAAGCAGATGGAACAAACTACAATAGGGGTTATCTGTGGCTAGTGACAAATAGGGGTTATCTGTGGCTAGTGACAAGTCTAGGGCAATAGGGATTATCTGTGGCTAGTGTGACAAGTCTAGGGCAATAGGGATTATCTGTGGCTAGTGATAAGTCTAGGGCAATAGGGATTATCTGTGGCTAGTGACAAGTCTAGGGCAATAGGGATTATCTGTGGCTAGTGACAAGTCTAGGGCAATAGGGATTATCTGTGGCTAGTGACAAGTCTAGGGCAATAGGGATTATCTGTGGCTAGTGACAAGTCTAGGGCAATAGGGATTATCTGTGGCTAGTGACAAGTCTAGGGCAATAGCTAATGACAAGTCTAGGGCAATAGGGATTATCGGTGGCTAGTGACAAGTCTAGGGCAATAGGGATTATCTGTGGCTAGTGACAAGTCTAGGACAATAGGGATTATCTGTGGCTAGTGACAAGTCTAGGACAATAGGGGTTATCTGTGGCTAGTGACAAGTCCAGGGGCAGGTATTCTAGGTTTAGGGTTGAATTTTACCCACTAAATGATTGCCACCTCCCCTCCACTTAGTAGAAAAGCTTCCAGAAGCAGCAGCAGAAGAGATCTGGAAGCAATGCCCACATGACATTGGGTTTTTTTATAGGCTCATTCACCTCATCAAACCACAATTATAGTCTGATTACTTTATGATATTTACTTTGTGTGTGCAGATAGAATGTTCAATGGCTTAGCATGTATGCTTCTTGACTGTAGCAATATATCAGAATTTATGCTTGCTAGCACTTATGGGGTGGCCAATGGGTAAAACAAAATAAGTAGCCAAATTTTGTAACCTTCTTTTAAAAAAAAGTTTTATTAATATTTCGCAGTTAATTTTGATAACTGATGATAGCTTGTCTCAAGAGCTTTCCAACTATGTACTTTATGAAGGCTAGCATTCAATGATGATGAATATACTCACTTAAAAGACTACCCTGATCTCCTTGAAAATCCACCACTTCCCATTCACAGGTTGTCGAACAGAACCTCATTAGCACACTTCGAGTGAGAATATTATGTAGAAGGGAAATGGAGGTCAATATTTACTGAAAGAGTAAGAATCAGTGGCAAATACTGATGTATAACTTTTGACCGAACAAAAAAAGTCCACTCAATGCGTAGAGCATATAAATAGAGCATAGAAAGAACTTATAAATATAGCATAGAAAGAGCTATAAATAGAGAATAGAAAGAGCTATAAATAGAGCACAGAAAGAGCTTATATATAGAGAGTGATAAATAAGAGCATAGAAATAGTTATAAATAGAGCACAGAAAAAGCTATAAATAGAGCACAGAAAGAGCTATAAATAGAGCATAGAAAGAGAGCATAGAAAGAGCTATAAATAGAGCATAGAAAGAGCTATAAATAGAGCATAGAAAGAGCTATAAATAGAGCATAGAAAGAGCTATAAATAGAGCATAGAAAGAGCTATAAATAGAGCATAGAAAGATCTATAAATAAGCAAGAGATATAAAATGGCATATTTATATTGTTGGGTACAATTTAACTCATTTTAAACTTAGTTGGAGAAGATCTTTCTCTTCCCCATTCCTTGCATAAGCCCACATTATTTAAGGTGGGTGACCATTCATATTTTTTACGGGTGAATATATGGTGCATATACTTGATAGATACATATACCATGCACGGCAATACCAAGTCGTCTATCCAACTCCCCTCTGGGGGTTCGCTTCACTCACCAATTACTGCTCTATTCATAACTGATTTTGTTGTTGATTGGTTTGGTGAGGTTCAGATATGTTGTGCAATTTTGTATGTCTTTTTTATTTTTAGGAGTGTTGCAGACGAGCAGCGAACATTAGCCCTCGGTCTTCAATCGGTTTTATTTCGTGCCTTTGGTTCAATCCCGGGACCCATCATATTTGGTGCCATATTTGACTCATCGTGCGTCTACTGGCAACTGGATTGCAGTCGGAGAGGGAACTGCTGGGTGTACGACAATGATACGCTAAGCCAGAGAGCAGTGTCCCTAGCTATGCTAGGCATTGGTGCCAACTTCATACTCTCATTTCTGTCGTGGATCTTCTACCCCAAGAAGGTGGCACTAGAGCAAGTGATTGAAAGTACTAAGTTGTCAACCATTGATTCGGATCAACATAGTTTGCCCCATGCTAGTACTGTATTCAGTGATGGCACTGGACAGTCATACTAGTGTAAACATTAATGGACTGACTGATGACGGATACGGACGAAACAAACGCCATTATTATTGGACAATGTAAATACATGTATAACAACTTATTATGTATTTTTTACTTGAATTTTTCTTCTGTGCCAGGCACGTGGTATAAGAACTTCTTTAACAGAATCTTAATTTTTTTAACAGTGAGCTTTACCACAGGCAAGTTTTAGAATATTAATGGAGGTCACACTATGGTGTTGACTTTGAATATGCCTGAGGAAACCATCCCTCTGGAAATGGCAGGTATGTAGTGAGTTTCAGGAACATTGAGAGGGATTGATGGCGGATTGCAAGAGTTTTCATGACCTGTAATACAAAGAATTTGTGTAAATAAAAAATTTCCATATATGGGTCAGAATTTCATATGTAAGGGGTGGAGGGACTCTCCCGAGGATTAAAAAAACAACTATGATGTATTATTTGCAATATCAAAATCACACTAAAACCGCTGAAGTCAGTTCAGGGCCTTCAATTACGATTTGCACGAGCTAGCAAGTTCTATTTTGAAGATGTATCTTCATCTGATTACAAACAATTTCCAGCTATGGTTATAAAACTGGTCATGGCCAAGCTCGACACCTGCATGAAATCTGGCAGTGGTTATGGAGCTTTATAGGAATGGTGACCTTGAAATGTGACCTAGATCTGTGTCAAGTAATTGTGTATTTGGTGCTAGAAAACTAGCCCCTGTCTTATTTCAATTGTATGACCTTTCAAGTGTGTGCTGGTGGCATGTGCTGACAGGAACTGGCCATTTATATAATTCTATCTATCTGTGCACGTGTGGTAGAAATGAATATATTTGTGTAGGCTATGCAGGGGTTCATGGGGATATTTTTGTTGTGTGTGTGTTGGGAGGGGGGGGGGGGGGGGGGGGGGTTACTCTTTAAGTTTCACACTAAAAAATACCAAAAAATGCACAAAGCATGCTGAAAGCTGCCAAAAAGCACTGCGGTCATTTTCAGACTAACCACAAAGCACTTAATCTATAAGAGCATGCTCATAGGCACCTGTTGCAAAGCACATGTTCCTGACAGCTGCCTGGTTAAAGAGAAAGGCATAATGGCATAAAGTATTTTACAAGAAAGTGGTTCTGCACTGTCATCTGAAGATAAAGATGAGGAGGAGACTTCATCAGGAGAGTTTGAATTGAACAGCCAGTCCATTCCTCACGTTCCCAAACGTATAGCCCTAAACCAGCCAAGAGTAAAGTTTATTATTGGCATCACCTTAGTTGCAGAGAGGAACGGGAAGTAACATGTCTGGGTTTATTGTAAGAACCCAGCGATGGCCATGTTTTGTATATAGCATATGCCAGAAATATGGCAAGTCTCCTACAACTGCTTGAGGATGATTGCTCATGATGTTACTGATTTGAATCATGCAACTGAGTATTAAAACTGCACAAGGAATTCAAATGGCACAAAGATGGAGCTAGAATGGCTGAGCAAGCACATCAAGTGTTCTTGAACTTCACTTAGCAACTCCAGCAAAGCAAGTGGAGGAAGAATGACAGCATAATCGATCTGTCCTTCTTAAGTTATTGCGATCAACTTCCTTACTATCTAGCAAAGCAAGTGGAGGAAGAATGACAGCATAATCGATCTGTCCTTCTTAAGTTGTTGCGATCAACTTCCTTACTATCTAGCAAAGCAAGTGGAGGAGGAATGACAGCATAATCGATCTGTTCTTCCTAAGTTGTTGAGATCAACTTCCAGTAAAGCATCAAATTCCACATTCAACTTGCTTCCAGGACTTGGTAGAATTACAAATAGAAAATGGATAGGTCCTTCTGGAGGGACAGAAGGACCTTCAAATGCCCAGTACACTTCTAAGTTCTCAATGGTGGTAGTTGTCAGTAAATGGATAAATGTTTAATGTAAAGCTAGAAGATAGCTTGAAATCCAGCTGATGAGTGTGAAGATGTTTCCATACAGGAAGAACTCTCACTGTGCTGCAGGTGAATGGTTAATGGGCATGCCGAAGAATATTTCATGACTGCTCTTCACATTACCTCTTTAGCAGCCGAGTCACTGGCTGCTGAAATCCTTTAATCCATGGAGTTTGAATACAGAAAGCTAATGGGTCAGGGTTATGATGGGCAGTCCCTTTTGCTGGGAAAGACACTGGTGGTGCAAGAGAGAATACGCAACCTCTCTTTATGCATTGTATATCCACTGCTCCTGCCATCACCTTCAGTTACCAAGCATCCAAGCTGCCGAGAAAGCATTTCATGGTTCCAGAGAATGTTTGGGATAATGGCCAACTTATGGAAATTGTTCTCCAAAGAAGGCAGATAATTTGAAGGAGGCTTAATCTCCCGGAATTGAAGATTTTGATGCAGTAACCATGGTCAAGCAAGATTGTGATGCAGTGACCATGGTCAAGCAAGATTGTGATGCAGTAACCATGGTTAAGCAAGATTGTGATGCAGTAACAATGGTCAAGCAAGATTGTGATGCAGTAACCATGGTCAAGCAAGATTGTGATGCAATAACCATGGTCATGATGCAGTAACCATGGTCAAGCGCGCGGTTAGAAAACCTTAAAATTCCTTAAAATTTATTTTCCACCGGCATGCTTGACCAAAGTACCAAAGTACGTGGTTGCATGCAGTAGGGCTTTCTCTAGCCTCTGGTGCTCGCGAGCACTTGCAATCTGGAGATATTTATGCAGAGAAATCAGGCACTCTGGTTTTGAGGTACAACCACTTTAGCTCCAGTAACTTGGGAATAGTTACACTTATGGATAGTTATGGGGGAAAAATTAGTAGCAAAAGAGAGCACACAGAGAGATCTATATTTGGAGCTATATATCAAGTCTATACCGTGAAGTTTGAAGAATCTATGGAGCTATAAAGTGGTAACCACAAGTATTTAGCACCTACTAGTTCATGGTATCGTCCTTTTAAAATGTGAACGTGGTCAAGCACATGGGTACCCTTGTGCTTGACCACGTACTCACATTTTGTGGTAACCACAAGTATTTTTAGCACCTACTAGTTCATGGTATCCACCTTTTAAAATGTGAGTACGTGGTCAAGCACAAGGGTACCCATGTGCTTGACCACGTTCACATTTTAGTGCTTAATGAAAACACTCATTAACCAATGATTTTGCCACTGACATTATATTCTTCATTCTTCCAGGCCCTGGTAACTTTTGTGCAGAATACGAAACCCAGTAAAAGAAGATGCCATACCTCTCTCTCTACTCACTCAAGAAATGTACCACTCCCTTTATGACCCAAAGATAATAACTCAACAGGTGGAGTCAAGTGGAGGAACCTCTAAGGTTGATGAGACCACACCATGGTGAGCCCGCAGCATGGTGAGCCTGCAGCATGGTGAGCCCGCAGCATGATGAGCCCACAGCATGGTGAGCCCACAGCATGGTGAGCCTACAGCATGGTGAGCCCACAGCATGGTGAGCCCACAGCATGGTGAGCCCGCAGCCTGATGAGTCCACAGCATGGTGAGCCCACAGCATGGTGAGCCCACAGCATGGTGAGCCCACAGCATGGTGAGCCCACAGCATGGTGAGCCCACAGCATGGTGAGCCCACAGCATGGTGAGCCCACAGCATGGTGAGCCCACAGCATGGTGAGCCCACACCATGGTGAGCCTACAGCATGGTGAGCCCGCAGCATGATGAGCCCACAGCATGGTGAGCCCACACCATGGTGAGCCCGCAGCATGGTGAGCCCACAGCATGGTGAGCCCGCAGCATGGTGAGCCCGCAGCATGGTGAGCCCACACCATGGTGAGCCTACAGCATGGTGAGCCCGCAGCATGATGAGCCTACAGCATGGTGAGCCCACAGCATGGTGAGCCTGCAGCATGATGAGCCCACAGCATGGTGAGCCCACAGCATGGTGAACCCACCATGGTGAGCCCGCAGCCTGGTGAGTCCACAGCATGGTGAGCCCACAGCATGGTGAGCCCACAGCATGGTGAGCCCGCAGCATGGTGAGCCCACACCATGGTGAGCCTACAGTATGGTGAGCCCACAGCATGGTGAGCCCACAGCATGGTGAGCCCGCAGCCTGGTGAGCCCACAGCATGGTGAGCACGCAGCATGGTGAGCCTGCACCATGGTGAGTATGTATCTGTGTCAACCCCAAACCCCTGTGAGTGCAAACGTCTTCCGAGAAATACATCCACTGCCAAAAGTAGATAATATCCTGGCTCAAGTATCTGGAGCCAAGTCTTCAGCAAGCAACAGCAGATTCTGGTAAATCCCACTTGCCTATAAATGAAGATTACTTATAGCTACTTCCAACCCACCTTCGCTCACCACTCTCAACAAGATGCCTTTTAGTGACCCAGAACAATTTGAGAAGAAAATATCAAAGATTCTTTCAGGCCTTGAAGGTGTTCTATGTCTCAGAGGTGATGTCGTAGTGTTTGGGAGTGACATCAATGAGCATGATAAGAACTAACGACTGTTCTCAGGGCAGGTGGAGTGATGGCACTGAATCCAATCAAGTGTGAGTAGTGATGGTGGAGCTGGCCCAGATGAGACAACAGCTAGCACTAAGATGAACCAACCTAACCAACATCTCCAAATTGCACAATTCTCACATATGCTCAAACCAACTTGGAAAGTTTTCACAAATCCTGAGCAATCTCACTCGACCACTTAAGCAGCTCCTCAGCGGGAAATATGAGGCCAGATTAAGATCAAACATTCGCAAAAGTTAAGGGAGAATGAAACAAATGGTTCCCTTTCCCTCCCTATGACCTTCTAGCACCCACCAAAGTATGTGCATGCCTCATCTTATGGATTGGGAGCAGTGCTGATGCAAAAGCAGACTCAAGCTGGAAACTTGTAGCCTATTGATTGAGATAGAGAAACATTATGTCCAAATCAAGAAAGAAGCATTGTCTTCCACTTGGGCATGAAAATTCACAACCTACACATTTGGGATGAAATTCGCGACCAAATCCACTAGTGCCACACTGAGAGCAAACCTTGATGGGTTACCCCTAAGAATACTAGGATTTCTCTTGCACTTAGAACGATCCTTCATCTGTGTAACAGGAAACTCCTGTATGCTGCAGACACACTCTCGAGCTCCACCTTCATCACAACCGAATGATACCAGACTCAACAGGAAGCAGAGAGTGTGATGGGACTATATACACCACGTCTACCTGGTGGTGCGGAGAAACAAAGTGAATGTCAGAAAGCCCAAGCTGAAGGTCATAGATCCAACATTGCCAAGAAGGATGGCCAGATAAAAAGAGTATTGAAACAGAACTTGGACTAGACTGGAATGCCTATGGAGGACTTACCATAAACAAGAACAATCTCCTACTCCACGGAAGCATAAAATCACCTAAGCCTCTCCAGAAGAGAAGTTTAGTTACTCGGGACACCCAGAAGTGCAACGGTGTCAAATCCGGGAAAACACTTTGGTGGCTAGGACTCCCAAATGAAGTGGAGAACATGATGAAACAGGTCCAAATGTGCACAAGATATCACCCCAAGGAGGGAAGGAATGATCTCATCAAACTACTTGAGTATCCATTTCGGAAGTCGGCACTGAACCTTTCCAGCTCAGAGGAGTTACTTACCTAGTAGTAGCTGACTTCATGCATGATACGAAGTACTAACACACTCTAGTGTTACATCCACCAGACAAAGCTTTGAAAAACATATTTTCAAGATTTGGGATACCCGAAATCATTACCAGCGCATCACAAGAACATCACAAGAATTGACCGAATTTTCAAAAGGCGTGCAATTTCAATCATGTGACAAGTAGTCAGCTTTTCACTTCAAGCAATGGTCAAGCTGAGTGAACCACTCAGACACTGAAACAAATAAGTCTACAGGCCCTCTCATCTTTAAAGACCAACCCCATTCCCATGGTGTAATCTATCCCCTACTGACACTTGCCTTCCCATTCAAAAGAACAAATTGGATGGATTATCTAGCGGTAATGTTGCTTTAAAAGACTGACAGAAATATGATTATGACCATTATGGAATCAGGATTCAAATACTCCAGATAGATGAGAAGTATGGATTACTTCCAGTCACACCACTCCCATGCACAGCTGTGTCAGGTGCCAATAACACCCCGTTCATATATGGTCAAAACACCTACAGGATGAGCAAAGAGAAATCAACATCTCAACGTGGTACCTGACTCCAGTGACCAGCCTGAAGATCCCGACCAGAACATCATCATGACCTGATCACAAACTGGGATACTGGTTTAATGGTCCCGAGACTAGGGAATATTGATTAATGCTGGACCAAAAGCTATTTCTTTCCTGGATGGTAAAAGATTTATTGACGAACCTTTGGCGTATTCCTGTTCCGTTCCTTCTATTTCCTTCCATAGTAGCCAGACTGTCATCTGCTGAAGTGGTTATTACAGCTGTACTTGACATGTGCAGACCATGTTGTAAGTGAGGAGCATCAAGTTCTCCCAATAATACAAGTGTGGACCTGTGCAAACATGTGGTTCTAGAATACTTGAGAAATTATCTTGCAGTAACTATGATGGGCAGTTGGGTCTCCACATACTAACCCACCCTGAGGATGGTTGTCCTATCAGGAGTGTGCTAGCACTCCTTAAACATGCTTCAAAATGGAGAATCCATTAAAACACACTCACATCCATATGCATGTGCACACACATACACACACACACACACACAAGGAAGATCTTGTCTCAGCTAAAACTTATTTCGGCAGCTGGCAGCTTTAATGATGCAGTTTGGGTTACTACTAGCTCTAAAAACACTTCAAGCAAGAAGAAATTCATTCTAAAAAGTGTTATAAAGGAGTCATTCTTGTTGGAGTCCCAGAACTGAACCATCATATAACTTGGGCTAAGCTCATGCCAGTCCTAGACACTGGGCCAAGAAACTGATTAAAAGATGCAATGAAGTCAGCTGAAAATCATCATTCGCTCTAAGAACACACAACTATTTGGATTAACTTTTCAAAAAGAAAATAAATAAATAAGACTGTGCCATGTGGATCACTCACACGTATGCCAACCATTACCATGTGAGATCATGTACAACATTATGCTTATTTATAAGTGTGTAGCTTGTTGTAGGCTAATCTAGTGGTAGTCTGCATGGGCACAATCTCCATTTCCTTCTTTCTCTTGTCAAGTCGGTTATTCGTTTTTATATTTCTGTGTATAATATATAGTACAAGAGAGAGAGAGGGAGAGAGTAGACCTCACCAATTGAGCGTATCAATAACAGTGAACCCCTCCCCCTCCTCCAGACACAGCACTTGGCTGAAGCAGAATGTACACAACCTTGACTGCAGAATACTGCTGTGACTGAGCCCACATTTCCATGGGAACTCGATGTGCACATACTATTACAAGTGTTGATGGCATTACACAA
This sequence comes from Cladorhizidae sp. MBARI D1340-BT2, assembly GCA_028752905.1. NCBI lineage: Eukaryota > Metazoa > Porifera > Demospongiae > Poecilosclerida > Cladorhizidae > Cladorhizidae sp. MBARI D1340-BT2. The sequence goes on along the minus strand of JAQNBH010000011.1, from coordinate 32,003,860 downwards.
GTACAGTCTATGTTTATTTTCTTCAGAAAATGTGGTCTGTTAAAACTCCACCACCAACCTCCAACCTGATTGCTCTGCCACTGTGCTAAACTCAGCTAGGATGCACCCAGAACAGCCTGGATTACTGATGAATGGTCAAGCTTCACAGGGATGTCATAAAATAACTGGACCGGGCTTCATGTGGTGGGTAGAAGTAGTCAGCTGTGCAAAGCTAATCTTGGCATGGGGGTGCTACCAATTTTGGCATTTTCAAGTGCCCAAATGTGCTGCTTCAAGTAAAGCTGTTTCAAGGATTTTTCTATGTGACATTTTCCAATTCTTCTTCTTATGTTTTAAAGTAATACTATAATGAATGCCACACTACTACTACTACTACTACCACTACTACTACTACCACTACCACCACCACTACTACTACTAGCCCTAGTACTCTACTCCTCTTCTACTACTCCTCTACTACTACTACTACTACTACTACCACTACTACTGCGACTACTACTACTCTACTACTACTACTACTAGCCCTACTACTACTAGCCCTACTACTACTAGTACTACTACTACTCTATTACTACTACTACTACTACTGCTGTTACTACTCTACCACTACTACTACTACTGCCCTACTACTACTAGTACTACTACTACTCTTCTACTACTACTACTACTACTACTACTACTACTACTGCTGCTACTACTCTACTACTACTACTACTAATACTGCTCTACTACTACTACTAGTCCTACTACTACTACTACTAGCCCTACTACTACTAGTACTACTGCTACTCTACTACTCCTCTACTACTACTACTACTACTACCGCTACAACTCTACTATCACTTACTACTACTACTATTACTACTTCCTATAACTAACAATATTCTAGTCAATCTTAGGGTGACCGATTGATTTTTTTCCTGGATGAATACATACATAGATAGATATGCCAGCGCACATCCCCAGCTTCTCTCGCCAAAAAAAAAAAAAAAAGGTTGTTTTTAACAACAAATATTTGGAGGATTTGGCTTGTCAAAAAATAAACAAAACAAGAATTTATCCACGCACTTCCCTCACCTATTAAATATTGAACACCATATTATTTATTTGATTTTAAATAAAACATTTTACACATGAAAGTGAAAGTGAAATATGCACGAGTTATTGACCTGCTGTGATATTCAATGACAAGTTTGGATCAGTACAAGGCAGAGAGCTTCATAGTTAAGGGATACTGGTTAAAGAAGGAATGTTGACTTCTGAGTGTGGAGTAACTTGACGTGACCTTCCACTCTCGTGCACGACAGGTGACAAAGTTGATATTAAAGTGATCAACTTAATCAATTTTTGAAGCTTTGATTGGGAAATACGTGGTAAGTTCCAGAGACATTATTAAGAGAAAGAGTTTAACCCCACAATATGAGAGACTTCCAGTCAGGTCATGATTGAGTGTGGAGTGGATTTGGTTGCTCTTCTTTGCATTTGTTCAAGAGCAATGAAATCTTTCTTCAGGTAAGAATGCCAGACTAGCAATAGGTCAACTAGGATTTAACAAGAGACACGAAAAGTATCTCTTTAGCAAAAATACACTGACAACAACTGAGGTTCTGATGGAGAAGGCCCATCCGATAGACTTTAAAAATGATAGATATGACAATGTTCCAAGTTAAGTCCCAAGAAATAATCACACCTGGCTCTCTGACATTGATTTTGGATTAGATGTTAGCGAAGTCTGAGAAGTAACCAGAGACAGTAGCCAATTTTATGAAAGTCCTCTAGAGGCTACACTTATAGACTTAAAAAGAAAGCTGCCAATGAGTCCACTATCTCACAAGGAGGGATAAATGCTGCTGGAAGGAATACATCATAAATGGCATTTAAAACATTCGGTACCATCTGCATATAAGAGTACAGAAGAAGAACTGGGAATGTCATTTATCTAGATTAACAGACCAAGAATCTTGCCTTGAACTCCAGAGCTGACTGGAGGAGATTATAGAGTTTAGCGATACCATTTGACAAGAAATTTAGGTATCCTCTGAACCAAATGTCACAGCACTTTTGTTATATACTATTGCTGCAGTCCAAGTAAAATATGTCCACTTGAGATTTCTTGTTGAGTGAAATGTACACACGGTTGACTACAAAGTAATTTTAAGTTGTTGAATGTGCCCTTACAAATCCTACCGCCTTTGTGCAGATATCATTCCATGATGAGAAGTACAACAGAGAAGGAATGTGGGTTTACAATTGAAGGGTTGTCTCCTGACTTGAATATGGGAGTGACAAGGAACACACCAGTCTCTGGGGAGAGGAACTTGAGCTAGACTCGAGTAAACATTGCCCAGCAGGCACATAGAGAGCAGGAGGGGTGGACTTCACTAACCTTGGGTTGAACCTGTTCCGACTAGTGGTCGGATGTATGGATGGAGCTGAATAGGCATCAGTGTCGGATAAGTGAATTATGAAAGAGAAGATGTGGTATGGTTTCCAGTGAGGAAGAATGTATGAATCAAATATGAGCCAAGATAGGGCAATAATCAAATATGGGCCAAGATAGGGCAATAATAAAATATGAGCCAAGATAGGGCAATAATCAAATATGAGCCCAGATAGGGCAATAATCAAATAGCCAAGATAGGGCAATAATCAAATATGGGCCAAGATAGGGCAATAATAAAATATGAGCCAAAATAGGGCAATAATCAAATATGGGCCAAGATAGGGCAATAATCAAATATGGGCCAAGATAGGGCAATAATCAGCAGAGCAGGTAAAAACCTGCGAATCAGAGTTCATAACAATTTGATCAAGAACATTGATTGTGTGGGTTGACATGACAATAAGTTGTGGAGAAGATCATGCTGGACCACAAATCCACACAAGAAAACAAGTAATTTAAATGCGGAAGTGATTAGAAGTCAGGTATGCTGAAATCGCCAAGTAAAAGACTGAAGATAGATTAGATCAGAGTTTGGACTATACACAAGGTAAAGACAGGGTCATAACAAATGCTAATAAGTATCTAAATGAGCAGGTGTTGCCAAAGATTGAGCAGCTAACTATTGTTTCTCCATTGTGGTAATATCTCACCTCCTAGACTGCTGTGTTATAATTAAATATAAGGGAGCACCCAACCATATATTTTTTGAATTTCTTGTTTATTTTTTTTAACTTCAAGTTTCAGCTCATTCTTGGCAACCATGAGTTGATACTTTTTATGCTACTGTCGCAATATTATATACTGGCTGGGAAATGGATGATAAGAAGCTTGAATAACCTGATTTTCCATAGAAGTGATTATTGATCACATAAAATATTTCTAACTCGTCAATCCCACCCAGAACATACTTTATACCATCCAAATCTCTTTCTTTGCTCTATCATGTAAAATATGATCATGAAATACAGCCAGTCTGTGTGCTCACTCACCTGCCAGTAATGTTTATTTTTGTGGATACTCAAATGGCACCATACATGGCAAGTGTTGATGGCTCATTGTGAGGATGTAAATGGTTTAATGACTTCAGAAGTATTTGAAACAAACTATGCAAATGTCATTGGAAAGCATACTGAATGGGGATATTTTCGGACAGAATTGTTGAAAATGGATGACACATTAAAAAGTTATGGCATAATAATTTAAAAATAGTTGGGGCCTCCCTTAATATAAGGTTGTTATAGGTCAAGACTCATTGATGCGATATACAAAAGTTTATAGAGGAGTAAGTTTGCTAACTCCACTACGTACATCAGATAGACAAGTGTTTAGACTGCCTAGTCCAGGTGAAGGGTGTAACTTTGAATGCTACCATGTGTAAGGCAGTATACGATGAAGCTAGTTGGGATGTGATGGGTTGACATGAAGACATTTAGTGGAACGTCATTAATCTGAGGTTGTGGATCTTTAAATTACTGAGTGATTGCCAGGGAGGATTCATGCCCTTGATATTTAGCATAGATTTTATTGTTTTAGGAATAGGCAGTTGTCCCAAATCTTAGTAGAGTTTTTACTCATGCCGGGTTGCAGAAGAGACCATTTTTCCTTTAGCAAACCAGTCCCTCCACTTAACTCCTTGAACTTGTACAGGAATTGGAGCTGCCTAGGTTCAGTACCTCTGAAAATAGAGAGCAGAGAAAGTCAGTCCAGAGTCTCGAGGAGATAACCTACCAGTAGACCAGCGAGAAGAAAACCTACCACCATCAGAGCAGCAAGGAGATTACCTACTAGCATAGCAGAGCAGTGAGGGGATCACCTACTAGCAGAGCAGTGAGGAGATCACCTACTAGCAGAGCAGTGAGGAGATCACCTACTAGCAGAGCAGCGAGGAGATCACCTACTAGCAGAGCAGCGAGGAGATCACCTACTAGCAGAGCAGCGAGGAGATCTTCTACTAGCAGAGCAGTGAGGAGATCAACTACTAGCAGAGCAGCGAGGAGATCATCTACTAGCAGAGCAGTGAGGAGATCACCTACTAGCAGAGCAGCAGAGATGTGACAAGATTTTGATGGAGATAGATGTTTGAGGGTATTTCTTCTGGACAGAATACTCTGAACTTTGGAGGTGCATGTCAGCTAGATTAGGATGGGCCTTGGGAACTCCAAGTTACATTAGAAAAGACTCAAATTGTTTACCGCTCTCTTCTCTTCCAAAAGTCTACTCAATGTTTTGCCATGACTTCCATCACTTGCATCTTCTCCCCCTACCACCTTACCATCCCCATCCTTTATCCTCTCACTCCTTATCTCCTTCCTCTCAAATATGCTAAAACAATCTGTAACCTGTATACTAGCCTGCCCTCTAATCATCCTCACTGAGTGTTCTCTTTATCTAGTCCTTTTTCTCCCTCCTGATCACCTTCTTCATCACTTTCCTCAGTCCCTGTAATCATGCCAAAGTGTCTCATGTAACCTCGCTTGCCCTTCTCTTCCTTGCTTCTCTTAAACTTTGCGAACCTTCCTAGTATAAATTCCTGACTCTGATCCACCATAACTTTCTTCCTTCCTATTCCTTCCTCCTCTGCAGCCAAAATCTTCTCCTTCCATGTTCTCCAAACCACTTCAAGTAGACTTCCACCCCCAACTTCTGCCCAGGCTTTCTCACTTACTCCTCACACGTAATGGATTTGTTCCACTGCTTTCTGATACTCCTCCCAATCCAGCCTGCCATCTCCAAACCATTTACAAGACTTCTCTTCTTACCTCTACTTCCAAACTCCGCCCTCCCCACTACTTCACAGCATTGATCCACCCCCACATCCACTTCACCCAATCACATTATTACATCTTACCCACCTCCATGGCTATTTCAAATACATCAATCTCCTTCTCCCTCCTTTCCCAATATCCACCTACCCTGAGACAGTGCTGCAGTCGGTCTCCTATAACAAGATCCACGACTCTCAACACTGACCAGCCTCTTCCCAGTAATGTTTGGGAGGACTTCTGTTCCCAACCCAATTCTAGTTTGAAATATCCCCAACCATCACAACAATGCACATTATATTAAAATCACTTTCTCAATAAATTTTTATTCACTCGACATTTCAACTAGATGCTCTAGTCTTCATCAGGAGCCTTTCTCTTCATAGTTCACCACACCTACCTGCATCACATCAAACACACACTCTGTCTCATCTGCTCACCTTAATGGGAAGGATGTTAGCTAAGCATGACAACCGCCCCTGCTTCCATAGCATATTACATAACATAGAGATTATGTAACATTTCCTGATGAAGGCTAGAGCATCTAGTCGAAAAGTCGAGAGCACAATTTCAAGTTGATTATTGAGAAGGTTATTGTCGTGTTATTATGTCAACTGAGAGTTCATTGAGAACGTAACATATTGTTTCACATCATCTTGTGCATTCTGTCTACAAAATGGCTGGGATTTTTAGAAGGTTGTTATTACTCTGCTGCTGGAGACTCAATGCAAATAACTACATTATGTTATGGCTGGGTCATTCCACTGTCTGCAAGATACACGCAATGCAATTTGGTTCTCTCCACTGAATACCTAGGCTCAGACACATGCTGCTATAGCTTTCCAGGGATTCTCATTTCCGAGTAGCACAGGACTTATTAATATAGAAGCATGGACGCCCTCTAATCTCACTAATCAGTTCCTTACCTTCAATGGCACTTCTAATTTTCAAATAAATGTCCACTACAGGGGTGTAACCACCAAATTGACTTTAGTCAGGCCACTTAGAATAGTCTAACACACTGTTTTGTGTCACATTTTCTAATATTGAATGGCACATGATAAAACATTTACAGGTGGAAAACAATTCTTAGATCACTTATGTTAACCAAAGACAATAATATAGTTCACTTGTTTGAAAGCAAACAAAGATATCCGGACACAAAATCATTGGCAATATCTTCGAGGGAGACTTTGTCTGTCCTTTCTTTGTGGCTGTAAATAATCATGAAATGATTCAAACAAAATTGAATCATAGATGAACGAAGGTAAGACTTCAGCCTTCATAGTGAACTGAATGATCGCTCACTAGTTGCATTTGTAGCTGGTATTACAAGTGTCAGTTTCACTTGAATAACCACATGATCTGATATGTGTGCATGGTGCTGTAGGGACTTGACAAAATCAACCACTGAACTGAAATGTAATGTCAATCGTTGGAACATAACTGAACTGAGTTCCAAGGAGCTCAAGCTGTACCTTAAGGCGAGCAGGAGTGATGTCATCTTTATAAAAAGAACATACAAATGAATACTCATCCTCATTTCTTGCAGCTTTGATAAGAAGCTCTTGCAGATTAGTTAAACCCTGGTTGATTAAATCTGTTAGTAATTGAAGTAACAATCAAGTCCAATGCTTCAAAATGATGCACGGTAGTGTTCTTTTGGGGAATCAGAAAATTCAGGTCAGCAGAGCCTTCTTGGTCTTTTTCGGGCTCGTGGCAAGCAAGGTTCATCTATATTCAAATCTTCACCCATTTTTTTAACCTTCTTCCAAAAATGGCGATTGTAGGGTCTTGACAGTGAGCTTTGCTTGTTCTTGGCCCTCTGCAGCTGTGAGAGTCTTGAGTTGAAGTGACCTGCTGAGATTATCGGCATGATGCAATAATAATTCACCCAAAATGACTCCAAAGAGAAAGGAAAATTTCTCCATGTAGGCAGAGACTCCATTAATACGTCCAATAGTGTCAGTATCATGTACTACTTCCTTTGCTTCATCCCAAAGTTTATACAACACTTCATAATTGCTAGCTAATGCTTCTGCTCTCACTGTCCACCGTGTTGGGCAAAAGACTCTAATACTAATACTATCAGGGGCAATCTCTTGCTTCAAATTTTGAAAGATTACATCACGACGGGGAGAATACTTCACCAACTTCGTTATTTCGTGGGTAACTTCAAGCGCACTCTTCATCAAAGCACTTTCCTTCATGGCATCATTAGCAGCTAGGTTTAATGAATGGGCATAGCAGTGTATGTAAACTGAACGTGGTTCTTCCACAAGCAATTTGGCTAACCCACTTTTTCTGCCAGCCATTGCAACAGCACCGTCATAATACTGCCCTCGTACATTACTTAGTGAAAGATTTCAACTCAGAAGGACATTTTTTGCAAGCATTGAAGCCTATGTTGTCTCTACAGCATGTAAACCTATGAAATCTTCATGCACAGCCAAATCTTGAGCCACCCACCTCAAAACAATAACACCTTGCTCAACGTTGGCAACATCATTTGTTTCATCCACCATAATAGTGAATAACTGAATACTCCGAATCTCACTTAGGATTGTACGCAACACTCGCAGGGTCATTAGATTAATCAATTATCTTTGGAAACATAAAACTGTTCATTCTCTTCTTCGCCATCCAGGAAGCTACTCTTTCATCATCAATAACTACGAAGTTGAAGGAGCTGTGTGAAGTCGTCTTCTCCAACTGAACCACGAATTGGTAGACCTTGATGTGCAAGAAAACGAATATTTTGTAAGATTTTCATAAATATAGCACGGTTGTTAGCCTTTTCTTCTTTCATCTTCATTGAAAGTAACTCGCCCACATTCAATCTGATTGGATACTTGAGATGGAAGTATAATAGTTAACTCAGTAGCAGCTCGTTGGCATTCACTAGTTTCATGTTTTCTGAAAGAGGTTGTAGCATCCTTCCAGTTCCTGTGACCAGCTGAGTCTGAGCCTTCCTCATAATGGACCATGGCCAAGTACCAAACCAAGAAGCTTGGAATGGACGAGGTATTACATTCTTTTTCTCAAAAATTCTCATTGGGCAGTTAAAAGATAGTGGCTGATGTGGCTTCTCTATTCTAAGTCAACACATTCTAGAAGCAGTCCAATGCACTCACTGAATTACTATCTGCTGGATGCTAGTCAAGTGTTAAAAAATGATTAGAATAAACTAATATATATATGCATTGTTGAGGTTACATCATAATTAAGTGACATTAATACATTAATGTCAGTTACTTTGAAGTCTAGTCTTATAAAACACATTTGCCCAAAAAGTAGTTGGTCAGGCCAATGCTGACCTGCCCCACTGGTGGTCACGCCTACGCACTATTTCTTATGAATCAAGTCTTATGTTATGCTATGTGCTATCACTGCTATGTGAATAGAGACTGAAGTTCGGAATACACGGGAAGGATCGATGTCCTGGACATGCCCGCGCCACAATGATTTCGCAAGTGCAGCAAGGCATATGGGCGGAGGAGAAGGAGGAGGAGGAGGGGGCGGGGCGGGAAGTGCGCACTACTATGCTACTTGCTCCGTAAGCTTTACAAATGGAGCAGCTGGCGTCGGAGGAGTTGGCCGACCCTGCTGCTTCTGTTCAGGGTGATCGGCTTCGCTTGGAAGGTGAAGAATTTAAGTATATTATTCTGCGAAAAAATGGTACGAAGGACCAAGTAAAAAGCTTGAAGGTGGGTTAATTGGCTTGCTTATTATAGAAGTAGCCGCTGTACTTGGTGTTACCGGGTATCTAACTTGACATTAGTGTGTTAAACCCGTGCTTAGATGGGAAAATAGAATTTGCTGCTTCCCTTCTTCATTACAAAAGATGGCAGTATGAAAATAGTGGCGAAACAAAACAACTTCAATGCCCATAATTAAACTAATCGGAGAGTTCTATTGGCTTGACCCACATTTCAAAAATTTAAAAACACAAAGAGAAAAACAATGCTCATATCTAAGTTACCTTGGAATTTTTTTAGTAGCCTAGAGGTGGTTTAGACAGGTATTAGCTCCAAAAGAGCTTCCAGTTTGCTTGCAAACCTTCACCAAGATAGTAAACCAGCATATCAAAAACAAAACAACTCGCACCCCCCCCCCCCCTCCCCCGTAAAAACCATAAAAATGTCCAGTGATCTTATATCAATAACTCTGTCTATCCCTCAATGCCTGCCTGCAGTCAGAATAGTTTTCATACTAGAGCACTCCAAATTTTCCAATGCTACTGATTATACTCTGATAGGAACAATAGTTACCAGTTTAATCTATCTGTGGTTACTATTGGAAGAGTGGTTGCAATTGGAAGGCTGGTTATGGCAGTTATTTGGAAAGAATGGCCGACACTCGCAACCATTGAGCACATGCTGACTTTGAGTCACCTATTCTGGAGGCCATCTTGCTGAGCTGTGTCTACACTCTGAACCTCTTGCCTCTGGGCAAAGAGGAGCCCTCTTGGATGGGTTTCTTCACTGAAGTTTTGTTGTAGACGTAGGCCTTAAAAAAATAAAACTACCCTCTTCTTTTCTTCCTTCTTTTTCCCCCATCTTTTAAGTTCAATCAATGGACCCAATTCAACCAAAACTGAAACTGTAGCTTGTATTTGCATTCTGATGGTCCTATCGATAGACTCGTACAGTCAGCGCTGGAGTTGTGGTTACTGTTGGAGGGGTGGCTCCTAATAGAAGATATACAGTAATCTGCTTCTCTATTCAGTGAAACTGAGAAATGGGTAATGATTGTCAACTTAATAATCATGTTGCTTGTACGGGTGTGATGCATGTGCATTTTCTCTCTCTCATTTTTCTCTCCATTTTTTCCTTCCTTCCTGCCCAAAGTCTTGAGTTACTGTGAGCTAATGGCATCTTGCTATGACCATGTCAGAGCATAATAGTCAAGAGTCGCCATGGTGTACATAGTTAACAGTTTACAGATGAGCATGTGAGAGCATAATAGTCAAGATGTCACCATGGTGTACATAGTTAACAGTACAGATGAGCATGTGAGAATAGTCGAGAGTCACCATGGTGTACATAGTTAACACTTCAGCAAGGCCAGGCAAGCTATATGTGAGGTCCCTGTGTGCGTGTATGTACACGTGTGTGTGTGTGTTGTGTGTGTGTGTACATTAGGAAATCAGTTGTCCAAACTTCTGTTATCCGAATACATCGGCCAACTGAAGGCTCGTGCAAGAAGTCCCCGTCCATAGTGCTGCTGGCCACTTCTTGCTCATTTCCCGGGGGAAATTTTCCTTTGCGCATGCAAGCAATGAATGTTTACCATTTGCCGAATGTGGAAGTTCTGCCAGCAGTTTCTTTCGGTTCTTCTTGCTTGCTCTGTGTCCAAGCAGAGAACATGGCTAGACCCACTCAAAAGAGAAAAAAGGTTGTCGTTAATATCCAGGACGAGCTCAAGATCTGTGATATTGTGAAAAATGGTGCGACTTCAGTTAACTGAGCATTTCAGCTACCCCGAGACCCTCCAGCCCAGTGCGTCCGGATGACTGACTTCCCATTGCAGTCAAGTGATTAACACGTGGAATAGCATCTGCTACACTGTGTTTTTAGTTCCGTAGCTACGTATCCTGAGCAACTTGACAGGTCCTTGAAGAGGCTGGAACAACACACTCTACCAAGTGGCAGTAATACAACAATAACTAATTGTCTGCTACACGACTTGTACAGGAGAAGACTTGGAAAAGAGCACCTGTTCACTATATATGTGACTGTGCTCTCTCCTGGCCTCTCACTGTGTTGACCAGCCCCTCTAGATATCACTGCTCAACTTTCTACTCTCTCCTGGCATGTCCACTTTCTCTCTTCCTCTCTGTTTCCTGGCAGCCATTTTGTTTAAGCCTGTGCCGATGTCTCTGCCGCTGCTCGAGGATTTCCTTCCCTCTTGGTGCATGTTTACTATGTACTCATCTTGTTTACTCCTTGGGACTTTCCCCTCTCACCCTGTTGCTGTACGGGAACTCTCTTTTATCCTCCCAAATCTAGATGGTGCTGTCATCCTTCTTTCATTCTGTGTTTCCGCTGGTGTGGTGCACCTCCTGAATCTGTTACTCACATTTGTTTCAGTAGCTAAACTATAGTATTTAGGGACACATGCTGCTTGTTCCAGCTTGGATCTTGAGTAGCAGCATTGTTCAAAGCTTCAAGTTTTAAATGCCCAGTATGCATAAGGGAAATAGAGTTGTGCGACCATCCACCTTTGACCTTGGATGGCATACATAAGAGAGAAACACGCATCTCACACATGTCTGGGTACTTCAGTGCCGAGGCAAACAATTGTTAGGGCGACGAGTCTGATGATGTTGGAGCTGCAGAAACTCTGACTTAGTGACTGATGCTAGACTGAAGTAGCTCTTGACATGGCAACTGCTGGAGTGTAGTAGCTCTTGACTGGCAACTGCTGGACTGGAGTAGCTCTTGACATGGCAACTGCTGGACTGGAGTAGCTCTTGACAGGCAACTGCTGAAGTGGAGTAGCTCTTGCCATGGTAACTGCTGGACTGGAGTAGCTCTTGACATGGCAACTGCTGGACTGGAGCTCTTGACTGCTGGACTGGAGCAGCTCTTGACTGGCAACTGCTGGACTGGAGTAGCTCTTGACATGGCAACTGCTGGACTGGAGCAGCTCTTGACTGGCAACTGCTGGACTGGAGTAGCTCTTGACATGGCAACTGCTGAACTGGAGTAGCTCTTGCCATGGTAACTGCTGGACTGGAGTAGCTCTTGACTGGCAACTGCTGGACTGGAGTAGCTCTTGACTGGCAACTGCTGGACTGGAGTAGCTCTTGACATGGCAACTGCTGGACTGGAGCTCTTGACCGCTGGACTGGAGCAGCTCTTGACATGGCAACTGCTGGACTGGAGTAGCTCTGGACATGGCAGCTGCTGGACTGGAGTAGCTCTTGACATGGCAACTGCTGGACTGGAGTAGCTCTTGACATGTTAACTGCTGGACTGGAGTAGCTCTTGACATGGCAACTGCTGGACTGGAGCTCTTGACATGGCAACTGCTGGACTGGAGCTCTTGACTGCTGGACTGGAGTAGCTCTTGACATGGCAACTGCTGGACTGGAGTAGCTCTTGACATGGCAACTGCTGGACTGGAGTAGCTCTTGACATGGCAACTGCTGGACTGGAGCTCTTGACATGGCAACTGCTGGACTGGAGCTCTTGACTGCTGGACTGGAGTAGCTCTTGACTGGCAACTGCTGGACTGGAGTAGCTCTTGACATGGCAACTGCTGGACTGGAGCAGCTCTTGACTGGCAACTGCTGGACTGGAGTAGCTCTTGACATGGCAACTGCTGGACTGGAGTAGCTATTGACATGGCAACTGCTGGACTGGAGTAACTCTTGACATGGCAACTGCTGGACTGGAGCTCTTGACTGCTGGACTGGAGCAGCTCTTGACATGGCAACTGCTGGACTGGAGCTCTTGACTGCTAGACTGAAGTAGCTCTTGACATGGCAACTGCTGGAGTGTAGTAGCTCTTGACTGGCAACTGCTGGACTGGAGTAGCTCTTGACATGGTAACTGCTGGACTGGAGCAGCTCTTGACATGGCAACTGCTGGACTGGAGTAGCTCTTGACATGGCAACTGCTGGACTGGAGTAGCTCTTGACATGTTAACTGCTGGACTGGAGTAGCTCTTGACATGGCAACTGCTGGACTGGAGTAGCTCTTGACATGGCAACTTCTGGACTGGAGTAGCTCTTGACATGGCAACTGCTGGACTGGAGCTCTTGACTGCTGGACTGGAGTAGCTCTTGACTGGCAACTGCTGGACTGGAGTAGCTCTTGACATGGCAACTTCTGGACTGGAGTAGCTCTTGACATGGCAACTGCTGGACTGGAGCTCTTGACTGCTGGACTGGAGTAGCTCTTGACTGGCAACTGCTGGACTGGAGTAGCTCTTGACATGTTAACTGCTGGACTGGAGTAGCTCTTGACTGGCAACTGCTGGACTGGAGTAGCTCTTGACCTCTTGACATGGCAACTGCTGGACTGGAGTAGCTCTGGACATGGCAACTGCTGGACTGGAGCTCTTGACTGCTGGACTGGAGCAGCTCTTGACATGGCAACTGCTGGACTGGAGTAGCTCTGGACATGGCAGCTGGACTGGAGTAGCTCTTGACATGGCAACTGCTGGACTGGAGCTCTTGACTGCTGGACTGGAGCAGCTCTTGACATGGCAACTGCTGGACTGGAGTAGCTCTTGACATGGTAACTGCTGGACTGGAGTAGCTCTTGACATGGCAACTGCTGGACTGGAGTAGCTCTGGACATGGCAACTGCTGGACTGGAGCTCTTGACTGCTGGACTGGAGCAGCTCTTGACATGGCAACTGCTGGACTGGAGTAGCTCTGGACATGGCAACTGCTGGACTGGAGTAGCTCTTGACTGGAGTAGCTCTTGACATGGCAACTGCTGGACTGGAGTAGCTCTTGACATGGCAACTGCTGGACTGGAGCTCTTGACTGCTGGACTGGAGCAGCTCTTGACATGGCAACTGCTGGACTGGAGTAGCTCTGGACATGGCAACTGCTGGACTGGAGTAGCTCTTGACATGGCAACTGCTGGACTGGAGCTCTTGACTGCTGGACTGGAGCAGCTCTTGACATGGCAACTGCTGGACTGGAGCAGCTCTTGACATGGCAACTGCTGGACTGGAGCAGCTCTTGACATGGCAACTGCTGGACTGGAGTAGCTCTTGACATGGCAACTGCTGGACTGGAGTAGCTCTTGACATGGCAACTGCTGGACTGGAGTAGCTCTTGACATGGTAACTGCTGGACTGGAGTAGCTCTTGACATGGCAACTGCTGGACTGGAGCAGCTCTTGACATGGCAACTGCTGGACTGGAGTAGCTCTTGACATGGCAACTGCTGGACTGGAGTAGCTCTTGACTGGAGTAGCTCTTGACATGGCAACTGCTGGACTGGAGTAGCTCTTGACATGGCAACTGCTGGACTGGAGCTCTTGACTGCTGGACTGGAGCAGCTCTTGACATGGCAACTGCTGGACTGGAGCAGCTCTTGACATGGCAACTTCTGGACTGGAGTAGCTCTTGACATGGCAACTGCTGGACTGGAGTAGCTCTTGACATGGCAACTGCTGAACTGGAGAGCTCTTGACATGGCAGGGTCATTCCATGTCAAATCAACTGAAAATCTGCCTTCATCTCTCAGATTTTTGTAAAATTTTGGGGAATGACTGGGATCCATGAGTAACGGCCAGAGCTAAAATATTTCTGGTCACACCCACTTAATTAATGAGATACGTGCCGACGAACTTTGCGCTAATTAGCACTACCTCGGAAATTCAAATGCCCGTAGCCTTGGAAGTATAGCTCCTGTAGAGCTGGTTCTGGGGTCATTTTGAAGCTCTTTTCAAGGCCTATAATTTGTCTCAGACAATCTTTCTCTTCAAATCAACCAGAAAAAAGGTATCACAATTTATAAACTTCAAACTTGAACCCTCCCAAAATATATCCTTCAAATTTCTCCAAATTTTTGCCAGAGTTACATCAATGTAAACAAGCTTCCCTGTAAGTTTTGTGATGGGCACTTTGACAGTTTTTGAGCAATAAGCAATTATATACAGCATAACCATACGAAAATGTACTTAGGGATGCCCATTATATAGCTATTGATGCTCTCCAGGCCTTAGTAATAGGTATATATGTGCATTATCGTAAATTGCACCTGATCGCAGGTGACAGATCTACATATCAATCCCTGACATCTATTGGGGGGAATGTTCCCAAGAGCTGGCAGGCATATTCAGGTCTTAGAGAAATCCCATGAAAAACCCCAGGGGGTAATTCCAGGTTGGTTGGCTATATAATGTTAAGTCCTGCTCAGTTGGTACAGTCACTTCTAAATTCACTTGAACCTGGAGAGTTCTTGGTCATTGCAGACTTCGCGGAGAACTACAGTTTCATAATTCAGGATGCAGCTCAGTCATTCCACTGGAACAATCTCCAGGCAACAATCCGCCCTTTCGTGTGTTATTATCGACGTGACAAGCAAGATAAAACACCTGAACACACAAATTTCATCATCATATCAGAATGTAACATTCATGATACTGCGGCAGTTCATCTGTTTCAAAAACTGCTGCTTCAGTTCCTCACTAAGAAACTCGGTCAGGACCCTAAAAGAATTGACTATTTCTCTGATGGTTGCGCTGCCCAATACAAGAATCGGAAGAACTGTACTTCCATAAAGATGATTTTAGTGTCCAAGCTGAATGGCACTTTTTTGCTACATCACATGGGAAATATGTGTTAGCTAAGATTGATGATTGCAGTTGTGCTTCTGAGATAACGAAGTCTATTAATGTACTAACTGCAATACTAGTAAGGTGGATATCTCAGGCATGGAGTGAAGTAAAACCAGAAATGATATCTAAGTGCTTCAGAAGTGGTGGTGTTCTTAATAGTGAGTTGGATGTGACCAGCTTAATGAAGAAGATCCTTTTCAAGACATTCATGCCGAATTTGTACTAGATGCACTCATTTCAAAGACAATGGGCTCCAAGGGTAGTTGTTCACCTGATGAGTATGTCCGGAGACAGCAATCTTTCTGTATGTACTGAGTTTGATGATACCTGCGAAGAAAGCTTCTTAGCAAGCCTTTCTGAACAGTCATCCATTGTTGAATGTGAGGAAGCACTTACAGATGGAGAAGACCTAGACCTACTACCACCTCCCCCCAAATTGAGAAACAATGGAGAAGCTATACAATCATTAGAGGAGGTCAAAGGAAAGCCGTACATGTTTTACCGAAGCCTTGAGTACCAGTTCTCTAATTGATAAAGTAGCTTGCCTTCATTCAGTTAATGCCAGACAAAGTACTCTACATTCATACTTCCCTGCCCTTCACACTGAATAACTGCATCAATTTATGTCTACAATTAACAAGTATCTTATAATTATTATGTGCACATATATAATATGCATGTGATATCTACAATTGGTAAATGAACTTGATGAATGAACAAACAATCCACGTTCTCCACCTATTATAATGATAAAATGAGATTAATGGGGAATAACCTCTGAATAAGGGACACCTCCGAATAATGGACAAAAGTCCTCGTCCCAATACGTCCGTTATTCAGAGGTTCCACTGTAGTCCATTAATTCATGTAGTCCATGCCATACATAATTGTTCATAACTCAAAAACTGTCGGAGTGCCCATCACAAAATTTACAGGGAAGCTTGTTTACATCATAAGGTACCTTTAGCAAAAAAATTGAAGAAATTTGAAGGATATAATTTTTGGGGGTTCAAGTTTGAAGTTTATAAATTGTGATATCTTTTTTCTGGTTGATTTGAAAAGAAAGATTATCAGAGACAAATTATAGGCCTTGAAAAGAGCTTCAAAATGACCCCAGAACCAGCTGTACAGGAGCTATACTTCCAAAGATACGGGCATTTGAATTTCCGAGGTAGTGCTAATTAACCCAAAGTTCGTCGGCACGTATCTCATTAATTAAGTGGGTGTGACCAAAAATATTTTAGCTCTGGCCGTTACTCATGGATCCCAATCATTCCCCAAAATTTTACAAAAATCTGAGAGATGAAGGCAGATTTTCAGTTGATTTGACATGGAATGACCCGGCAACTGCTGGACTGGAATAGCTCTTGACTGGCAACTGCTGGACTGGAGTAGCTCTTGACATGGTAACTGCTGGACTGGAGTAGCTCTTGACATGGCAACTGCTGGACTGGAGCAGCTCTTGACATGGCAACTGCTGGACTGGAGTAGCTCTTGACATGGCAACTGCTGGACTGGAGTAGCTCTTGACATGGCAACTGCTGGACTGGAGAGCTCTTGACATGGCAACTGCCGGACTGGAATAGCTCTTGACTGGCAACTGCTGGACTGGAGTAGCTCTTGACATGGCAACTGCTGGACTGGAGCTCTTGACTGCTGGACTGGAGCAGCTCTTGACATGGCAACTGCTGGACTGGAGTAGCTCTGGACATGGCAACTGCTGGACTGGAGTAGCTCTTGACATGGCAACTGCTGGACTGGAGCTCTTGACTGCTGGACTGGAGCAGCTCTTGACATGGCAACTGCTGGACTGGAGCAGCTCTTGACATGGCAACTGCTGGACTGGAGTAGCTCTTGACATGGCAACTGCTGGACTGGAGAGCTCTTGACATGGCAACTGCTGGACTGGAATAGCTCTTGACTGGCAACTGCTGGACTGGAGTAGCTCTTGACATGGCAACTGCTGGACTGGAGTAGCTCTTGACATGGCAACTGCTGGACTGGAGAGCTCTTGACATGGCAACTGCTGGACTGGAGTAGCTCTTGACATGGCAACTGCTGGACTGGAGTAGCTCTTGACATGGCAACTGCTGGACTGGAGTAGCTCTTGACATGGCAACTGCTGGACTGGAGTAGGTTCTGGTCACTGAATTGTTCTGATAACTGAGAGCTTCGGTGTGGAAAGTTCTCGTTCCTGCTCCTCCCAAATCATGGAAAGTCTATCTTCCGACATTGTATTCAGTCGCTACTGTAGCTAAACCTCTTCCATTCTTTACACGTTTTGAGGTGACTCTTGATATTAATTTAAGGACAACCTTTTTCCTCGGTGCTTTGACACAGAGTGAGAGGAACTGAAAAGAAACGGCTTGTGGAGCCTCCACATTGGGAGCCCAACGAACGCTACGTATGTAATGTTGTGCACATGTCTGCAAAATGAAATATAAGTGTACTGTAGGTAACCAGCATTGCTAGGGATGGGGCAGTTCTCTTGTATGATTTGGTTTACCGATATGCTGAAGTTCGGATAACTCACTTCCTATTCGTATTGTATGTTGGATATTGACTTACCCCCCCAAACACCCGAGGAAGCCAGAATTTACCCACATAGACCCCACAAGCATTTAGAAGATACAATGACTTTCTCTGTGATCAACTTGAGAGAGTCAAGTCAGTGAGGAAGTCCTGTGTTAGTCCAATCTAGTTTGTTTTTAAATGGAACATCTTCTGTTGTGTTTGCATCTGTCAATGCCAAGTCCCTGTACCCAATGCAGAGCAACACACATGTGCCTTAATTGCTTTCTATGCACACCTAGAGGCCCCCAAGGGGGGTATGCTGAAGGAACATATTTGATGAAAGGCCTATACAAAGGCAAGCACACAACCAGCCTTCTATTCCATACGCTTACAATCTTATCTAAATCATCATCATATAATGTTTGTGCTGGTTCCATAGCCATTTACATTAAATACGAAGGTTTGTTTCTTCAGGGCCATTTCTCCACTTGGTTGTAATTATATTCATCTTTGAAAAACTTTGTTCAGCAGACACAGTGTAGACAGATGTTAGCAATGTTTAAGGGAAACATTATAATGAGCATTTCATTGGTCACCAGTTCTTGGAATTGTAATGCTACAGTGTAAGTCTTCCTTTGTTTTTGAGTGAAGTACACAGTAGTGTTTGGAAAGTCGTCCATTCAGTTGAATTTCAGGCAATATGAGGGCTGGTTTAGAGTATTCTTCACCTTCAAGGGGGCCTGCTGTTCTGGCCACTCCATAATGACTAATCAGAATGTCCACCAAATCTCCACCATAATGCTGATATTCAGAAGGTTCCGGAGTGGGAATTTTCTTTGGATCAAAATTAGTAAATGCAGAAACATCTTGAGAACTGAAATGACTGGCAATGTCAATTTTCAGACTGGAAGGGAAGGGGTTTCCCCACAGTATCTTGGTATCAGCCATGGTGACCTTTAGATCAGTGACTTGCTCCAGATGTGTGCTGCAACTCTAGTAGCCAACAGTTAGCAGCAGGCAACAGTGCATCATCAAGTGAGTGTAAAGTTGCATCAACAAGAGAGGATATGATGGTTAAGTCAAGCTTTTGTAAGTTTTGCTACTTGAGGCAAGACATAATCAAGGAGAAGTAGAGCCCACTGTTGACTTCTTACTCAAAACTTTACTGATCCCCAGTCAGCAAAAAGCGTGATCAGCAAGTGTAAAAATAGAGCACTGGCTTAATTAACCTCCATAGTTCAAGTTAGAACCACACAGAGTTGCCACACGCAAGGTAAATGACCCCCCTTTTCTGTCTAAACTTTCATTTTGCCCCCCCCCCCTGGGTAAATTCCTGAAAGAAACCCTAACTTTAATACTAAATATCCACTCTTATTCAAAATATCTAAGACCAACATGTTGCTTGTATGCTGGAAGTTCTTTACCTGCCCTTCAGCAGCTTAGAAGATAGGTAGCCATGGTAACGTAAGCACAGTAGATGCATGCCATCCACCACAAGGAATTACGTGCGCGGTATACATAGGTGAGCTGTCAATATATGCATGCAAATATTCCAATAAAAGCACATTGCACAAGAACTCTTAATACAAGCACAGAGGCTTCCTCATATTTTCTGGTTGTGAAAGAAGTGGCAGGAAGAAGTGCAGTGAGTGGATCGATATTGTGTAGAGTGTAGTAACTGAAAAAACACAACTAAAAGCAGAGCAAATATTATGTTGTGCATGTGCAATTAGACAAGTACTCTGCATTTATTCCATGCACACTAATGGGCAATGTGCAAATAGCCTATAATGATAGAGGAGAGATGAGAGCTCTTCTGTCAAATGAGTCTGGGTCTATATTATTCTCGATTAATAGGTTGGTGTCAGAAAGGTGTTGTCAGGTGGGATCAATCCTATTATTGTCCTTGTCCATAATCCTGTTATATTCGCCAGCCTTTCATCGGTCACTCCTCTCTCTCATGATTGACTTTTCCTTTCTCTTCTTATCCTTGAAGAGCTCGTTCATATCTGTGATGATATCCTCTGACTGCGAGGTTAGACTTGTACTCCTTGACCAGTTGTCTTCCCGACTATGGCTAGGACCTTTGCCACCATTACTGACACCACACTCTTCCTCTTGGGCATTATTCTGTTATGTACACATGTACTGGTATATGGACTTGCTTATAGGAATGCTGAACTAATGGAATTGTCATTGTGTGGTTGCTTGCTAGTTGCTAGCTACCATCATGATAACATCAGTACTGTAGGGATCAGTACTGAATTAGGCCCTCAGTTAGAGACGGGGCAATGGTAGGGTTAAGGCTAGGGAAGTAGCTGGACCGATGCAATCCTCGTGGTGATGTAATGCTAGGATTTATTTGTTGAAATTCTTGCCAAAAATATGCCTAGCAGAAAAATTGTGTACATTATCTGGTATACACGTACATATAATATATATTTGAAGTTTCACCAGCTTCACTTGGCCCCAACAGTACTATAGCAAACATTTGCCATGTGCTTACGTGCATGCAATACTGCCAGCTAATGCTGTATAAGCTAACTACAATTATGTAAAAAATATGAAAGAATATTCATTAGCCATGCATCACTACTTCCGATAAGTGAACACGAATGGACTATACGTTCTTGCAGCTGCAATAGGTTTGTAATGGCAGGTAGAAGTGCTACCTAGCAACTACTTGATTCTATTTGGCAACTACTTGCCTAAGGTGCCACTAGGAGCTGTTTGGTGCCACCTAGCAACTTGGTGCTACTGAGCAACAGATGTCATTCACATGTACTCGGAGATAGCATAAAACAGGATAATTTAGAGATTTAAATACAGTTCCTGTGTATTTGGACCAGTTATAACCACACCTCCAGCTCTGACGGTGTCAAATTTAGCTTGAATAGTGAAGCTAGTGACACTATAGACAGCTTTAAAATTTCACTGTTAGGATGCAAATACAAGCTCCAGTTGGATTGGATCGGCTGCATTGATGTAAGCAAATAATAACAATAAGAGCTACGCCATAAAAACTGGCAGCAAAACACATCCATGCAGGAGCACCTCCTCTCCCAACGCCTGTGAGAGTCAGAGAGTTATCCTGTAGGTGCAGGTGCCTGCAAGAAATGCTCCAGAAACAATCTTTCAAGGACAGCACTTGCCACCAACAGGTGCCATTGTCGGCCATTTCTAATTGCTGTACTAGAACTTGAGTAATATAACCACACCCTCCTACACTGTATAGTGTTCGTGTGTGTGGAGACTGTACTGAAATAATTAGCCATACCATACTAGTTCCTATCAGAGAATGTGTGGTGTTTGTGGTTTCCATGGTTAAGGTTAAAATCCAATCTGCAAAGAGCAGGGTGTGGTTTCCACTATTGCGCTACACGATCGAATACTCCTCCCACAAATCAGTCACTATCATGGAACACTATATTATTATTATTATTTTATTATTATTATTATTATTATTATTATTATTATTATTATTATTATTATTATTATTATTATTATTATTATTATTATTATTATTATTATTATTATTATTATTATTATTATTATTATTATTATTATGACGACGACTACTACTACTACTACTACTACTACTACTACTACTACTACTACTATTATTATTATTATTATCATCATCACCATCAGCACCACCACATCTTCATCATCATGTATTAGTTGTTGTTGTTGTTGTCATGGTGATGCTGCTGCTCCACAGGGTCTGGAGAGGTCCTATGAGTGGTTGTGCACTGTGTGCCTTCGTGGTTTTAAGGAGCCCCAGGGGGTGAAGTATCACATCTCTTCCGACAATCACAAGATCGCTATCAAGGTACTTAGGTTAGCCATATCTCTAGCCCCTCCCATACCACCCTTCACCACCAGACCACCACCACCACCACCGTCATCAACGTCATTACCACATCACCCCCCCCACCATTCTCATCACCATCCCTACATCTTTGTAGCAGTTTGTGCTTTCTCCTTACAGCCATTGGCTTGCACAGAGATAACAATGGCTGAGTAGGGTTTAAATCAGTGTTCTGTGTGTGTGTGTGTGCGTGTGTGTGTGTGTATGTGCGCGCGCGTGCGTGCGCGCAGTGTGTGTGTGTGGTTGTGTGTGTGTGTGTGTGGATATTTGTCTGTGGTTGTGTGTGTATACATGAGTGTGTGTGTTTATACACGAGTGAGTGTGTGTTTATACATGAGTGTGTGTGTATACATGAGTGTGTGTGTATACATGAGTGTGTGTGTATACATGAGTGAGTGTGTGTGTCTATAAATGAGTGAGTGTGTGTATATATGCACATGAGTGTGTGTGTGTGTGTATATGTACTACACACATCAACCATTAATGTCTGCTCTTGCAGGATTCCCACTAGTTTAATATTTCCGCATAAATAGAATTCTTGGTACGGGAAAGTTGTGCATGTGAGCGTGTGCAAACAATATCTGAGTTAGAGCTCTTGGCATGAGCCAAGGAGTTCAAAGGTGGACTTACTCTTCAGAGATGGACTTACTCTCCCTCTCCCTAAATCTGCAGCAGGTGCTGCACAGCGATTCAAAGTCAACAAGTGCCAGCATAGTTGGCCTCAGTACAGTAGTCTTGGCCTCAGTGTGGTAGCCTTGGCCTCAGTACAGTAGCCCTGGTGTGGTAGCCTTGGCCTCAGTGTGGTAGTCTTGGCCTCAGTGTGGTAGCCTTGGCCTCAGTGTGGCAGCCTTGGCCTCAGTACTGTACCTTGGCCTCAGTACAGTAGTCTTGACCTCAGTGTGGCAGCCTTGGCCTCAGTGTGGTAGCCTTGGCCTCAGTTTGGTAGCCTTGGCCTCAGTGTGGTAGCCTTGGCCTCAGTGTGGTATCAGTACAGTAGGCTTGGCTTCAGTGTGGTAGCCTTGGCCTCAGTACAGTAGCCCTGGCCTCAGTACTGTACCTTGGCCTCAGTACAGTAGTCTTGACCTCAGTACTGTAGCCTTGGCCTCAGTACTGTACCTTGGCCTCAGTGTGGTAGCCTTGGCCTCAGTACAGTAGCCTTGGCCTCAGTACAGTAGCCTTGGCCTCAGTGTGGTAGCCTTGGCCTCAGTGTGGTAGCCTTGGCCTCAGTAGCCTTGGCCTCAGTGTGGTAGTCTTGGCCTCAGTACAGTAGCCTTGGCCTCAGTGTGGTAGCCTTGGCCTCAGTGTGGTATCAGTACAGTAGCCTTGGCTTCAGTGTGGTAGTCTTGGCCTCAGTGTGGCAGCCTTGGCCTCAGTGTGGTAGCCTTGGCCTCAGTGTGGCAGCCTTGGCCTCAGTGTGGTAGACTTGGCCTCAGTGTGGTAGCCTTGGCCTCAGTACAGTAGCCCTGGCCTCAGTACTGTACCTTGGCCTCAGTACAGTAGTCTTGGCCTCAGTGTGGTAGCCTTTGCCTCAGTACAGTAGCCCTGGCATCAGTATTGTACCTTGACCTCAGTACTGTAGCCTTGGCCTCAGTACTGTACCTTGGCCTCAGTACTGTAGCCTTGGCCTCAGTGTGGCAGCCTTGGCCTCAGTGTGGTAGCCTTGGCCTCAGTGTGGCAGCCTTGGCCTCAGTGTGGTAGTCTTGGCCTCAGTGTGGCAGCCTTGGCCTCAGTGTGGCAGCCTTGGCCTCAGTGTGGTAGCCTTGGCCTCAGTACAGTAGCCTTGGCCTCAGTATGAGAGCAGCATTGATGGTACTTCCATTTCTAGGGGTTGCATAGATCATAAAGCAAGTGCTTTTCTTTGCCATGCATCAAGCAAGAAGGCACCAGGAGCTGGTGCAAGGTGGACAACCTGATGCCCTGCAGCAGAGTGGGCTGGCAGGTTCTGAACTGGTTCTGAACTGGTGCAAGGTGGACAAGCAGAGTGGGCTGGCAGGTTCTGAACTGGTGCAAGGTGGACAAGCAGAGTGGGCTGGCAGGTTCTGAACTGGTGCAAGGTGGACAACCTGATGCCCTGCAGCAGAGTGGGCTGGCAGGTTCTGAACTGGTGCAAGGTGGACAACCTGATGCCCTGCAGCAGAGTGGGCGTGGCAGGTTGGAGTACTCGCAGGCCTGCAGCAGCGTGCCACCACAACTTGGGTGGAGTTCAGCATATTAGTGTTCCCACACACACCGCAGCTGCTGCCAGAAGAGGGCACATTTCCTCACGCAGTGCGTGGATGAACTAAAATCACATTCTGGTTCTAGTAGCCCCCTGACTAACTAACCACAAGTGTACATTCCAGAGTACTTGTTCTTATCCAGGCACTTATTTGCTGGCATTACAGCAGCAGTAGATACCTCCTGGAAATTGGTTTTTGTGTGACCCCCCATTTAGTAAGCACACTCCTATGTTTACATAGATAATGCTGTTTCACTTCTAAACCTCTGCCGCCCCCCCCCCCCCCGTGTCGTGCAAAGTGGAGAACCTACAGTAGCAAAGGCTGCCAGGTCCAGTCAGCATCCAATCATGCTACGACAGTGTGGCACCATTAAGGCAGCTTGCTTCTTTGCAAAGTGACATTCAAAGTATCATCAAGACACACAAAAGCCTCAAAGCTAGTAGACTTGAACGTCAGCGCTTGATGAAGCCAGACAGCCCTCCCTCCTCTTCATGCTTTTAACCTTCACTGTGCTGTGTCCAAGTGACGGGGATAGGAGAAACAGACTGAAACAGAAAGACATTGTGACACGCATATTCAGTGCCTTTATGATGGATGCTATTTAATGACGTTATCCAAGACCCCCAAATTGGTACAATTTCCCCCTTAAAAATGAATAAGAGTTGGGATGGGGCAGACACCCACTCAATGCTACAGCGTCCATCCTCGACCTTGCTTTCTGGGGTTGCAGAAGAGAAGGCCATGCATTGCACAGGGTGAAGTGAACAGCCAATGCAGTGTGATATACAGTATGTAGAACTACCTCCACTTGCAAAGAACAGGCAACAACAACAAGAGTAGTTCTAGAGGCTTATGGAGCAGGCAGACACTGGCAATGCATACGTAGACCACTCCCCTCTTCCTGCCCCCCAATTTGTACAATTCCCACCCCCCCAAAGTGAAATCGAATTGGGTCAACCCCTTAATTAAAGATTTTGTGTTGTGATGTACATTCAGTTGGTGTGTATCTTGTTGCCCCCCCCCCTCCCCATGTACCTTCATAAATTGCATGTGTTTGCTGTGTCTGCATTGGAGTTAATTATGTGATGTCGTGTAACGTAGGATGAAGAACTACAGCAGAAGCTGTTACATCTGACCACGCCCACAGATGCCCATGTACAACTCCTGAACGAGTTTGTGTTTCGTACCTGTGCGAAGGTGTCTGCTGCCGGCAGTAACCAGATGGCTGTGAGACAGAAGATAGCCGATGAGCTGCAGGCTCTTGTTCAGGAGGGCCACCCGGGTATGTGCCGTGAGTGCATTCACACACATTTCACCGCAACTAGTAGCACGCTCTACTAAGATGCGCGTTCTCCTGAAATAATCACTGTATCTTTAGCGCACATCTTGTAGTTATTAAGCACTGGTTTGGTTCCAATGACTTCCGTGAATAATCGACTTAAATGTATTCACAGCCCATTTTTGCTGGATGCTCTATCCTTCATTAGGAAAAACCGTGAACGATCCGAGTTTCAAGATCCACCCTCCCCCCCCTCCCCCCATGGTTACCATGTAGTGATGCACTTCAAATCAAGTGGTCAGGCAATGAGTTATTTTAACGATGTAAAAATTATGGCTCATAAAACACCACGCACATGATTTTTGATCAACAAAACCAAGAGTGCCATATGGCGCTTACGAGGGTGAGAGGGATGCTTACGAGGATGAGAGCCTTGTTGTTGTCCTTACGAAATCTCTTGGTTAGGTGCCTGTCTGACTCTGTTATGGAGAGTCTCTGTGCATGGCATGCATAGACTCCTTGACTGAGTCCTTATGCGGTGCGAAGGGTCTGGGTCTTCAGAAGCGAAATTCTTTGCCCGCCCATCAGATCTTAGACCTCCAGTCAGTCGGGACGCGGGTGAGTGTGGTCATGTGGCTTTCATGCTGCGTGTTAATGTTTTAAATGCAGTTAAAACGTGAAGCTTTCCCCTCAGTGTTGCCACACCATCAGAAACTAGAGGCAAGTGAAGAGGAGCTGATATCCTGTTGCTACGGTATCTAACCCCTCCCCCCCTTCCTTCCATTCAGTTTGTAGCTCTGTGATTCTTGTCAGCAAGATTTTAGGTGATCCTGAGATGCAGTTCTAATAGCTGGAGTCTGGTGAGGTTCAGCTGACCCTGAGATGCAGTTCTAATAGTTTGAGTGTGGGGAGGTTCATGTACATAGTGGACTACTGTAAAGTAAAAACATTCTTCAGTTTTTTTTGTCTGGAGAGGGGGGGGGGGGGGGGGAAACCAGGATATGCCCCCCTCACCACGAAGCAGAGCATTATCCCCATATAAAACTCTAGCACTCTAAAAAAAAGGCACTCAACTTTTCTACACCTTATGCCCTGTAAGAGGACCTGCATCTCCAGCTACTTGTCTGTCCCGATCATTGTGAGTCCACACTTCTTCCAGGACATGATTGTTGAAGTGTAGCTCGGAACTTGTGCGAGCTGTTTGCTTGTCACAATAATCTCATGCACTCGTCTTTTGCTTGGTCTCCGCTGGCATATAAATCGTCCAATGAAGGAAGGTTTTCGAGCATGAAGAGTCATGAAGAGTCAGACATGAAGGGAAGGAGCTGACAAGGGCAGCCGTATGGTGCGGAGGAGCGGAGGTGCGGAGGAGCGGAGGAGCAGAGGAGCGGAGGTGCAGAGGTGTGGAGGAGCGGAGGAGCGGAGGAGCGGAGGTGTGGAGGAGCGGAGGAGCGGAGGAGCGGAGGTACGGAGGTGTGGAGGAGCGGAGGAGCGGAGGTGCGGAGGAGCGGAGGAGCGGAGGTGTGGAGGAGTGGAGGAGCGGAGGAGCGGAGGTACGGAGGAGCGGAGGAGCGGAGGAGCGGAGGAGCGGAGGTGTGGAGGAGCGGAGGAGCGGAGGAGCGGAGGTACGGAGGAGCGGAGGAGCGGATGTGTGGAGGCATGACAATGAAGCACTCGGAGCCGCACTAGCTGTGAACTTCCTTTGTGAGGCATAGGCCGTGTAAAGAGGGCACCTACACATGTATATATGCCAGACATAATATTCTCATGACATCATCGATATGTTGTGCAGATTCTCTGGTGGAGATAGAAGTATTTCAGTTGAAACATTTGGCAACATTTGGCAACAGAAACAAAAAACTGACTGAGAGAGAAACCGACCAAGCTGTCAGTGAGTCATTGTACAAGCATCAATTTCATTTGGGAAGCATGGAATTAAATAATAAGAGGCACCCTTTCTGTTGTGCTGGTGGAGGATGGGAAACTACCATCCAGTTTGCAAGAGTCTTAACCAACTCACGTCCGCGAGAATTACAGTCTGGATTAAGTTGAGGCAGTCTGAAACATGCGGGATGTAGACCAGGCTGAAGATAGAGGACCTGATTGGCTCTCTAAAAGCTGCGTTGGCGGGTGATTCACCACACTCCTCTGTGCCTTCCGTGGCTGGATTGTTGCTGGCAAGCTGGCCAGAAGGAAGGTGCAACTTTCTTTGTCAACTTCTAATAAGGCCTTAGCCACAACGGAATGATGAAAAAACTCAGCAAAATGGACCTAACAGCTGCAATGCTGTTTGGAGACCTGAAACTCGGTACAAATATTGAACAGGGAATCTCTAGTTCCGTGTTACTTGAGCTCTGCCAGGGTGTAGAGATCGTCTTTCCTTTGATGGTTGGAAGTGACTCTTCTCTAAGTCGTGTACAAGGGAACTGTCAGAAGCCTTGCCAGCCATTTAGCCAGTGACTCCAAGTAATGTTGCAACAGTCCCAGGTTATAGCGAGATCCATGTGCCAACTAATGTGTCCCAGGTTAAGCAAGCCCTAGTGAGATCCATGTGCCAACTAATGTGTCCCAGGTTAAGCAAGCCCTAGTGAGATCCATGTGCCAACTAATGTGTCCCAGGTTAAGCAAGCCCTAGTGAGATCCATGTGCCAACTAATGTGTCCCAGGTTAAGCAAGCCCTAGTGAGATCCATGTAGCCAACTAATGTGTCCCAGGTTAAGCAAGCCCTAGTGAGATCCATGTGCCAACTAATGTGTCCCAGGTTAAGCAAGCCCTAGTGAGATCCATGTAGTCAACTAATGTGTCCCAGGTTAAGCAAGCCCTAGTGAGATCCATGTGCCAACTAATGTGTCCCAGGTCAAGTCCTAGTGAGATCCATGTGCCAACTAATGTGTCCCAGGTTAAGCAAGCCCTAGTGAGATCCATGTAGTCAACTAATGTGTCCCAGGTTAAGCAAGCCCTAGTGAGATCCATGTGCCAACTAATGTGTCCCAGGTTAAGCAAGCCCTAGTGAGATCCATGTGCCAACTAATGTGTCCCAGGTTAAGCAAGCCCTAGTGAGATCCATGTAGTCAACTAATGTGTCCCAGGTTAAGCAAGCCCTAGTGAGATCCATGTAGACAACTAATGTGTCCCAGGTTAAGCAAGTCCTAGTGAGATCCATGTAGTCAACTAATGTGTCCCAGGTTAAGCAAGCCCTAGTGAGATCCATGTAGTCAACTAATGTGTCCCAGGTTAAGCAAGCCCTAGTGAGATCCATGTGCCAACTAATGTGTCCCAGGTTAAGCAAGCCCTAGTGAGATCCATGTAGTCAACTAATGTGTCCCAGGTTAAGCAAGCCCTAGTGAGATCCATGTAGCCAACTAATGTGTCCCAGGTTAAGCAAGTCCTAGTGAGATCCATGTAGTCAACTAATGTGTCCCAGGTTAAGCAAGTCCTAGCGTGATCCATGTAGACAACCGCGAACCGTCGGTAGTTGCATGTAATTTTCGCTAACTAATCGGGCGTTTCCGGATGTAATTTTTGGACGTCATATAGAGCTCTTTCCGGTGGTATGCAAATTATGACTCTAGGCCAAGCGATCGATTTATTAGCGATTTTTAAAGTCCATTACGCCATATGGCGCTTACAGCGGTGAGAGGGTTAAGCAAGTCCTAGCGAGATCCATGTGCCAACTAATATGTCCCAGGTTAAGCAACCCTAGCGAGATCCATGTAGCCAACTGACCACACCTTAATGTACGCACCATAGGTGCGTACAGCACATGCTGACCACACCTTAATGTACGCACCTGTTCATGGGGATTATGATGCGTACAGGGCAATGTTGACCACACCTTAATGTGCATACCTGTTCATGGGGATTATGGTGTGAACAGCACATGCTGACCACACCTTAATGTACGCACCTGTTCATGGGGATTATGATGCGTACAGCACATGCTGACCACACCTTAATGTTCACACCTGTTCATGGGGTTTATGATGCGTACAGGGCAATGTTGACCACACCTTAATGTGCGTACCTGTTCATGGGGATTATGGTGTGAACAGCACATGCTGACCACACCTTAATGTATGCACCTGTTCATGGGGATTATGATGCGTACAGGGCAATGTTGACCACACCTTAATGTGCGTACCTGTTCATGGGGATTATGGTGTGAACAGCACATGCTGACCACACCTTAATGTACGTACCTGTTCATGGGGATTATGATGCGTACAGGGCAATGTTGACCACACCTTAATGTGCGTACCTGTTCATGGGGATTATGGTGTGAACAGCACATGCTGACCACACCTTAATGTATGCACCTGTTCATGGGGATTATGATGCGTACAGGGCAATGTTGACCACACCTTAATGTGCGTACCTGTTCATGGGGATTATGATGCGTACAGCACATGCTGACCACACCTTAATGTACGCACCTGTTCATGGGTTGGTTTCTAACTGAAAACTATTAAATTCCGTTGTTTGGTATCATTAAGGACTAGGATCTTGTATGGAGCCTGAGAAATTGTCTCCTGTAGATTGATAGGGGTAACTTGGAGACCACCAGCACCTTGTGAGGAGGTGTGGTTACGGTCTCTGCGTGGTGGCATTGTTGATGGTGGTGTCGTTACTGCATGAGCTAGGAGCTTTGCAGTCAGCCATGGAGGCCTTCTACTCCTACACACTCTCTCCACAAGATGATCACGTGCAGTCATCTCTGCACATGACAGCTTTATAGCATGTGTAGAAGATATTCTTGTTACATGTACGTCAGCCATAGTGTATCCTCCTCCACACACACACATCCACACACACACACACATCCACACACACACACACATCCACCACACACACACACACACACACATCCACCACACACACACACACACATACACACTACAGCCATTTACACTGCAGTCAGTTGCTGGAATCATAAAGTAACCCTTCTCCCTCCACATTAGCAATGCCATTTTGCATTATTTAATGAGGTTAAAATATAGCCCTAGATAGTGTGCCCTGCATTATTATGTTGTTGTGTTGTTCTGTTGTTGTGTTTACACAGATGTTGACATAACACTGCATGGCTCAAGTCTGTCCGGGTTTGCGCTGACTTCCAGCGATGTCAATATCAACCTGCACATTCCGGAGTCTGACGCCAGAATAGTAAGTGGCAGTTTCCATGGTGATGGCCCAGATGCTAGCACACATCCATGATGATGGCCCAGATGCTAGCACGCATCCATGATGATGGCCCAGATGCTAGCACACATCCATGATGATGGCCCAGATACTAGCACACATCCATGATGATGGCCCAGATGCTAGCATGTATCCATGGTGATGGCCCAAATGCTTGCATCCATCCATGGTGATGGCCCAGATGCTAGCATGCATCCATGGTGATGGCCCAGATGCTAGCACACATCCATGATGATGGCCCAGATACTAGCACACATCCATGATGATGGCCCAGATACTAGCACACATCCATGATGATGGCCCAGATGCTAGCATGTATCCATGGTGATGGCCCAGATGCTAGCACACATCCATGGTGATGGCCCAGATGCTAGCACACATCCATGATGATGGCCCAGATGCTAGCACACATCCATGTGATGGCCCAGATACTAGCACACATCCATGATGATGGCCCAGATGCTAGCATGTATCCATGGTGATGGCCCAAATGCTTGCATCCATCCATCCATAGTGATGGCCCAGATGCTGTAGCACGCTGTACAGTAGTTACTAAGATTGCCTGTAAGCACACACCTCTCTAGGACTGGTTGAGCGGAGTGCAGAGGTCATGTACACAGAGCAATATACATGTACGTATATACTAACTGTTTACATGATTTGACATGGTAAAGGGTCATCTAGATGTTTGTGCTCTACATGTGTACAGATATAATTGTGGCTCACATACAAATCATCATCATGGCAATAATCTATGTATGCGCGGCCACCTGTGGTACATGTGGATTATTTGAAGTTGTGCTCTGTTGTTTCCCCTCCGTGGTGCGTGTATTAGCTGTACCTGTGGAGGCTGAAGCTGCTCAAATGTTCATGATACACACAAGTACTGCTTATAATATACATACATACATTGTATGATCAGCATTTTATCACTAAAAAATTAGACTCAAAAATGTGCCCATGTACAGTATAGACATGTATTTGACTGGATTTATGAAAACTGGACTAAACCGGACTAAACAAGGAACAATTATGAGATTGTTTTATTGTGCCAATGGTTAAACTTATTGTCCATGTACAGTATAAACCTCCGTCAGCGATAAGCCCATGCGCCATTCTAGAGGACAAAATAAGCCTTTACACTGAACTATGTAGGTTGCTTACCCTTCAGGAATGGAGCGATGTTTCGCTGGCTTCGAGCATGCAATTCAGGCACACTTTCCTCAGCTGTCGTTAGTTGATTAATTAAGTTGGTCTTGATTTACAGAAATGACTTGTATAGAACGTAGCTGGTGCTCTAAATAGAAATGCCAGTGGTGGCTGGAAATCGTGAGGAGCTCCAACAGTCCCGAACTCCAGCAAAGTTGGTGGTGTGTGGCTTGACCTACATGTATGTACATCTTCACGTCGCCCGCACCCTAGAAACGCATTTGAAAATGCAATTACTCCAATAATTAATTTACGAGGCTTCTAGAGGAGAACTGTTTCATGTCATAGCTCCAGGCATGAAGAGCTGCAGCACAGCACTAGTGTCTGTGTGTTTATGGCTACAGCCAACAAGAAGAGCTGCAGCATAGCACTAGTGTCTGTGTGTTTATGGCTACAGCCAACAAGAAGAGCTGCAGCATAGCACTAGTGTCTGTGTGTTTATGGCTACAGCCAGCAAGAAGAACTACAGCATACAGTACTAGCTTCAAGCTGCTGGATATTGCTTTTGATGAAAAGGAAGGTTAAGGCCATCAACACACTTCTCAACTGGCACCATGGCTCCTTCAGGTCTAGCCACAGCTTAACCTGCCTGTGTGTGATGTGACAAATTTCTTTTCGCATAAATAGGTATGTCAACAACGGTGCAACTTACACTCAGATATGCTAATCTTATACTACACCATTAAGGGAGGACTCGACCATTTTAGTGCCTTTCATTTAATTCAATTCCAATGCCCTAACTTTTTAATGCCTCGTCCATTGTCAATAATCTTGGTCTCAAGAGATAGCCCATTCTCTCAGTGCCCTCTAATGTCATTTGCATAGTGGTGTTGCAATCACTATGGCTGGATTACTTGCAACTGAAGGTGTTATAAATACAACAACTTACAAACCACTTTACACCCTCACTAAGAGTATCAACACTTGACATATAAGGTAAGGTGTCATCAAGGTACGCACAGATACCATTTATAAATCGTTACTGTACACACAGACTGAATTCTATCTCACGAGAAAATAGTTGATTGAAAACGTGATCATTCGCACGATAGAGCAAAGAAAGAGCTTTCGTGCATGTACTGAGGAAAAGTATGGCAAGAGTTAGAAACATTTGTGTGTCGGAGATGCACTTCTATGGGAAGCCATTAGTCGTGCTTCTTCTTGTCCATTTCCCAACTAGTATATAATGAAATGGCAGCATAAAAAGTGTCATAACTCAAGAGTGGTTGACGATAACAGCTGAAACTTTAAGTATATACAGAGTAGTAGTAGTAGTAAAAATATAGAAAGAATATTCGGGGGGGGGGGGGGAGAGGATATTTATTTGAAGTACACTGTAGATCCCCCCAATGTTCTAGCGTCAGCAAGTTGTCCCCAGGTGTGACTTACATGTGTCTTGGCAAATGTGGTAATGTGATGTTGTGGTTTGTCACCATAGGAACGTATTCCAGCTACCATCAAGGCAGTGGTCAAGATCCTACGGCAGAAAAGTATGCAAGGAGTTTACTAGAGTAATGTGATGAGTTTACTATTTCTGGGCTATTCACCTGTTTTTCATGTTTAATTAAGCCACTCCGCCTTGAACTTAATGTTTCATGCATGAGATTGGTGTAGATGGCCTACATGACTTGTCCTGTAATGTGGATGGCCTACAGGACTTGTCCTATAGTGGACCTGCACGGCTTGTCCTGTAGTCTGAATGTCCTGCACAACTTGTCCTGTAGTGTGGATGGCCCATACATCTTGTCCTGTTGTGTGGATGGCCCATACATCTTGTCCTGTTGTGTGGATGGCCCACATGTCTTGTCCTATAGCTACTCTAATAGTTAATGCAAGGTACAGTATGTGGTGAGCTAAGGACCTGCTGCTCCTCCAGCCACCACCTGGAAACTCTAGCCTCTGAGCCCCACTAGCAAAGAAGTGCTCCAGGTCAAGGTGTAGCTATATAATAAAGGAAGGTATGAAGACCCCTAGCACTCGACGATATCATGAGCATCTTTATGCTGCATTGCCCTGGCCCAAGTACAGTAGTACCTACCGCTCTTGCCTTTGTCCTGGCCCTAACCCCAACCATTGCCCTGTCCTAACCCTAGTTGCCTTGGCCCTAACCCCAACCATTGCCCTGTCCTAACCCTATTTGCCATTGCCCTAACCCCAACCATTGCCCTGGTCATAACCCTAGTTGACCTAAACCAGTAGTGATCTGTACAGTATTCACGATGTCATCATGATGATCCAATGCTTGGATTATGCTTTGGGGTGGGGGGTGGGAGAGGAGCCCAAAATTGGGACGTTTGTGCACAGAAGCTTGTGAGGTCACCAGCGAGAGCAGCTCCTTATAATGTACTGTAGCAAACAACTGGCACTGTGCTACATGTGTATGTGTGAGTAGGCAGGCACATGTTGTGTAGATGTGTAGCACTGCACCCCAGAACTAGGTAGCTACAGATGACCCTCTAAAGCTCAGCTCACAGTCATGTGTTAGACACAGATGCCCCTCTAAAGCTCAGCTGACAGTCATGTGTTAGACAGATGCCCCTCTAAAGCTCAGCTGACAGTCATGTGTTAGACAGATGTCCCTCTAAAGCTCAGCTGACAGTCATGTGTTAGACAGATGCCCCTCTAAAGCTCAGCTGACAGTCATGTGTTAGACAGATGTCCCTCTAAAGCTCAGCTCACAGTCATGTGTTAGAGACAGATGCCCCTCTAAAGCTCAGCTGACAGTCATGTGTTAGACAGATGTCCCTCTAAAGCTCAGCTCACAGTCATGTGTTAGACAGATGCCCCTCTAAAGCTCAGCTGACAGTCATGTGTTAGACAGATGTCCCTCTAAAGCTCAGCTGACAGTCATGTGCTAGACAGATGCCCCTCTAAAGCTCAGCTGACAGTCATGTGTTAGACAGATGTCCCTCTAAAGCTCAGCTCACAGTCATGTGTTAGAGACAGATGCCCCTCTAAAGCTCAGCTGACAGTCATGTGTTAGACAGATGCCCCTCTAAAGCTCAGCTGACAGTCATGTGTTAGACAGATGCCCCTCTAAAGCTCAGCTGACAGTCATGTGTTAGACAGATGTCCCTCTAAAGCTCAGCTCACAGTCATGTGTTAGGGATTTTCAGTGATATATTTCTAAACCAACTCTCGGCTGATATAGTATTTGACTTTCTCGATGATCAACTTGAAATTTGTCTCTCGATGTTTCGGCCACAATCTACTTACATGTACGTAGATGCTCCATCTATGAACATGTAGCCTCCATCATTATTCCTGATGAAGGCTAGCCTAAAGGTTGAGTGACAAATTTTAAATTAAGATCATTTAGAAATTCACTTTGTGGTTTAATATTAGCATTTATGGTTAGAACCCTATAAGGAATGCATGTACATGTACATGTACATGTAGGTACAGCAGTAAGTAGGTACATGTACATGTACAGGTACAGCAGTAAGTAGGGGTGCCCCCACCCACACACATGCACACACCTCACACCACGCACATCCTCGATGTAAATCTAATGCTCGATCCTCACCATCCTGAAGAATGTAACCCTCTCACTATACAGCATGTCCAAGAGATGGCACAGTATGTCTAGAATTCTACACCCATCACCACCAACTTAACGCAGCACTTGACTAGCAAGATATTGAATAGTACATGTATGTTGGCCTATGGAACATGCATCTAGTATATTACAGGAAGTGTCTAGTATACTACAGGAAGTGCTGTAATGAGATTTCATGAAGTAATACTGTAAACCCAGAAAAGTTGGCGACCTTTTTATTTAGCGTTTTTGATATCATGCACATTTTAGCGACCATTAATGTTAACGTTTTATAGCATGAAAAACAAAAAGTGAAATCCTTGTGAAAATAAGAACATGAAAATAAGAACAGTACAATAAAGAACAGTACAATAAAGACCATGATTCCAGGGTTTTTTTTAGTGTCTTTCAGTATTGCATGAAAGATTGCTAAGACTGTTGATTAACCAGTTTGCATGCAGGGGCTTGATCAATGATGCACGAAGATTCACTTTAACAGCTGATATCTCCATCCCACCATCCAGGGCTTCATGGATTTCATTAGCATCACCTCGTGAAGGAGTCCTTCATTAAAGCCTTAAATTCTTCATTTACGCACACATCAAGTGGCTGCAACTCTCCTGTGCAGCTTGTAGGAACAAACACTTGGTGGATATTGTTGTCTTGAAGCTTTTTAAGAACAGAACTACAGCGATGAGCTGCAAACACATCGAATATTGCCAAATCCAGTCTCGCTCTAGTAGTAGTGACATATGGAATGATATTTTGTTGGCTGCAGCTGTTGCTCCGGCTCCTTCTGGTAACTGAGCTAGATCCACCAGCATGATTGCCTTTCACCAACGAACAATCGTAGCTGTAAGTTCGCAGTTGCTCGATCAAAACTCGATAATCAGTGACGACCTCGTGCTCTGCTGATAGTAGCGCGCGTGAGTGTTTTTGAACTTTGTACTTATATTGCCACAAATGTTGGCTGCCTATTAGCTTAGCAATTTTTTCCCCATCGCTAAATTCGCTAACATTAATGGCCCGCTAACTTTTCTGGGTTTACAGTAATCCCACAAACTCTAACCCAATTAGTATACATGTACATGCAAAGTTTGTAGTTGGGCTATTGCCTTTGAGCCGGGCCACCTCAGACATGCTGGTGAGAGTGGAGTGCAGTTTTCTGTTGGTGCAGAGATGGAAGCTAATGGTGATCAAACAGCAGCTATAGTACAGCGCGGATAATCTCTCATAGATCCTAAGAATTGTGACTAAAGCATGAAATTTTTACCAGTGTTAGTACATACCATAAGGTTCATTTTAAGATCGGGAGGTAAGTCAGATTTGACCTCTGAGGACCGTGAGAGGTCAATGACCTCACTTACATTGAAATTTACATTTTTTCACGATTCTGGTGCAGTTTGTCTGTTTTGGGAATCATTAGAAAGGTTTGTTGCCACGTGTTGGTCAATTTATCTTCTGGACAACCTTTATACCTAAAAATAAAATGAGGTCAGTGACCTCAGAAAACAAATGTATTGAAATACATATTTAGGTTATTGTAGTGTCCTGAATAGCTTGCATGAAATCGTGTTGTAAGATAATCTGCAAGTTTAGTTTTCAATGTGCACTGAACAAAGGCTATAAGCTTAAATTACAGTGAGGTCAGTGACCTCAGACACATGTACAGTACATACTGGTACATGTAATACAGATGCATTATCCATATAGACGCATAAATGTCAAGGTGTCTGATTGCACCTAACAGTCTCCCAAACATGCACATAATGCAGTGCACTTGCAACGGCCGGTACATCCCTTCTTGCAGCCACAATGGATCAGTTCGTGGCAAGATTTTGATGCCTCTGGCTGTGTCATCCAAAGAGGCTGCCACCCAGTGGCCTCCTTTGTCCAGCCCCAGGCAGATGGGCTTGGTAACTCAGGACTCAGGACCAGAGTTTGGTTCCAGCAGTTACCCTGGAGAGATGCACGCTTGATGTGCTGCTGGAGTGCTGCCTGCGTTGGGGGAATGTTATCTAGAGCCCTAGACTTGTGTGCGAAGAGCTTTTTCCTAGCATCGTTCACTTCCATGATGTCACTGGTGTGGTCATACATCAGCACAACGAAGTGCTCCAGCAGTGACATTGACTCGTCACTGACATCACTTGGCATGCGTAAGAGTTCTTCAAAGGCATCAGTCACCTCTGGGAACACTTTCCAAATCTCCCAGGCAGTCTTCTTCCCTCTGCCAGCGAATGAAGACACAGTGTCGCACCCTGTGAGGGCATGGAAGATGGGGAGAGTCGCACATTGTCTTGGGTTCATGGCGGCAGCCAGTTGGTGAACAGCTATGTACCGGAAGCTGGATCCAGTACCAAAAGCTATCCACAGCTCGTCAGGATTGATTTTGTTGAAAGAAGCCACAGCCAGTACCACAACATCAGTATCCACAGTGCGTATGGCCACCTTCCTCATCCCTTTCTGCCACAGCATCTGCCACATGTAGAAGCATGCGAGTGTCCGCCTCCTCGTGTGAACATGGGGCGAGGCTGGTCAAGTCGGACTCGGCAGGAGAGCACAGGACCTCAGTTCCACATGTTGCATACATTTCCTTGCCATCAGCTATTGGAAGACGAATGGCCTCTCGTGACAGGAAACCAAAGAGCTCAGTCTTGTTTTGATCAACACGAAGAAGTCCTTCCAGTTCTTAGGCATGATGGTAGAGGGAGCCACTCTTTTCCTGGCGCCCTTGCCCCTCTTCTGTCTGGTCGTGCCGTTCAGGCTGTCAGGTAGATATACATCCCAGACGAGGTCCAGTCTGTGGACCTTTCCCAGTTGAGTGGAGATCTAAGGTGCAAAGACTATGTTCCCATACTCTTGAAAGGTCTTTGCCGCTACAGGATTGAACATGTGAACAATAGCTGCTCCGTCAAGGATTGTGGCATCAACTCCAGGTGCGCTTGTGGTTTCGTGTTGGTCTGATTTCAGGCAGTGTAGTAGATCTGCTTTGACTGCAAGGCGCAGTTTTCCTCCTGTTGATAATGCAGGTGGGGCTGCCTGGTTCTCGTGGCAGAAGAACTGGTCAAGATCCCCATCACGTGATTGACATGCAATATACAGCCTTGAGAAGAGACTACAGTCACTCTTCACTGCAGCGAGTTGCATCTGCTGCTTTGACTGCGTCTTGGTCTGTGGCCGACTGAAGAGTGGCAACTTGTTCTTGGGCAGTGTGTCTGTAACTGGCTTTGTGCATAGTTCCAGTCTTTCTTCAACAAACTTTGTATAGTGCTCCTCACCAAGGGACTCAATCTTCCTCACAGTTTCTGCCACTGGGTTTCCATGATGTCTCTCGTGTCAAGGACCAGTAGATCTTGAGTGTTCTTTAGGAAGGGATTCCCCATCTCTTGAAACACTGCTATAAGTGCTCTGACATCCTTCATAAAGGCTGCTTGCACTCCAGGTTTCTGGTCATGGTGAAGATGCCCAGTGTCGTGAGCACTGCCATGTCCTCTTACTGCCTGCTCTTCAAACTCTGTAGTGATCCTGGCTATTTCTGGCCCTGCCACCATCCAGCGTCTGAGTGCCCCAGGGTTTCCTGTCAGTCCAATAGCTCCACCAGACCCTTTGACCACAGCGTTGTTCTGTTCATGACATTGGTCAATTGCCATGGCAGAGAACTTGTTGCTGGTCTTGTGTACCACAAACTTCCCAGACTTGAATTCGGCCAGGACATCTGGGTGTTTGTCAATGAGGTTCATCATATCATGGATGTGTACAGAAAGCCACCTGGAATAGTGAGTGTGATCTATGGCGAACATCCAGGGCATGATCTGTGTCAGGGATTGCACATAGAGCTCAAAGTTCCCTTCACGAAGTGATCGGATGTACACCAGCAAGAGAACCTCCAGTGATAGGGTCTTGAGCCAGTAGTCAAAGTGCACACTGGCCTTTGCTCGCTGTGTGCACCACTCCTCAAAGACCTCATCATCTGGCTGAGTGTTGTTGCCATCATCCGGTGTGCAGTCTTTACTGTATGCTTACTGGAGTAGTGTGTGGAGGGTTGCAGCTGTGACTTGGTGTGCATGGCGGGTCTTGGTAACATGGCTGGCTCGAATGAAGGAATCTGCTGTCCCAGACCTGGCAATGTCGGCCTGTACCATGGTGTTCGTCCAACCGCTGTCCTCCAGCCAGTCTCCCAGCAGCTGAAACAAAACACAAATTATGTAATTAAAATGATGTTCAGATTGTACGACAAATTATTTTGTTGGAATTTTTAAATTTGGAAAAACAATCCCGCTTTTCTTCCCCTCACTTTTTAGAGGAAAATACGAACATTTGTGAAACATTGTTGCTGTTACTACTACATGTACTGGTATCTCATAGGTACAGCACTGGCTATTACTGTATATCATGGAACTTACTTTCAACACACCCATCTCGATATGCAGACTGCCGAACATGATCACAAAGTGATCCTCTCCAAGTGTGGCTGGCCAGGTCCACTGAATTTCCTTGGCAAGGGCGAACAGTGGCTGATCAGCAGCAAGTACAGGTACTTGTCCAGGGTTCAGGTGCTGAATTGCTGCCTTGACGATGGCCATGGAATGTCTTATCATTGCCACCGAGTGTGCGCTGTCTACGAACAGAGGCAACAGTGCATTGATTGCGGCAGGTGGTCACTGCTTGCTGGACATCAGCATGGTAGGCAGACCATGACACCCATTCATCTATGGATTGCTTCTCTAGAGCTGTCTTCACTGTCCTCAGCCACCCATACTCTTCTTGCACGGCAGCTTCAGCAGCCAGGAGGTCGGGAGGTCTTGCAGGACGTTGTACAGCCGCTGCAGTGAAGAACTGCGTCTTCATGGCAGCAGGTGGCACACTTGTGTACACTGATGGCAGAGGTGTTACCGACTTGGCGGTAGAGATGCCTTTCCCAATCACCAATACACCACGGTCGAGTCCGCCATTCGTGTGTTATGGATGTTGCATTAGGGAGATACCAGTACCATGAACAGAATCCTTGGCCGTCGCAGAGCTAGGGCTATGGTCAATATTATCAACAGCCCCAGTAGTGAACAGTCCCTGGTGCAGCTTGGGTGGGCAAACAACTTCTTCCATGTTGAAGTGCTGGCAGACACCATTGGCAATGTCCGCTGTGAGCTGTAGTAATCTATCATATGACACATACATCCCTAGGCTGAATAGTATGTCAATCAGACCTCTGCTCCTGGTCACAGCGTGAATCTTGAGGGCCACGTAGAGTGGGAATGGGGTTTCTCTCTCACGGCTGTGGCGCACTGAGCTTGACTCCACACTGCGTGCATGCTTAACATTGTTGAACGCCAGTAGCTGCGATATTGTAAGAGCAGCAGTTGTGGTGCTTGTGTTGGCCAACTGAGTCTGGTGCTAGATGTTCGCCCCATCGAGGATCATGTTCACCAGAGCAAGGAGGGATGGTGTCACAGAATCTTTCTGGCAATCAGCTTGGAACGCACCGTCAAATGTAAACCTGGTCTCAAACATTTCTCTACGCACTACCTGTGCTGCTCTTACTAGGTGCATGGCATCACTGTCATGTCACAGGTCTTCATCAGGGCGGGACCTATATCTTTCTCAAACAAGAGAAGTGTGTCTCGGCCGTGAGAATGGGCTCTCAGATCAGGAAGCACAGAAAGAAGTCTGTCCTTCAGTCTGGTTGTGTGTATTCTGTTGGTTACTGTGGCACCCAGCTGCTCCAGTCTCATCTTGTAGAGGTTAGCGACGTCTGAGAGTTTAAATACAGGGGCATTGTCCTCATCTGCATGCATGTCCTCCATGAATACCACCAGCTCAGCAAAGGCTATGGCATGCAGACGATCCGCATCCTTGTCCTTGAGTGTGGCTGGTCTGATTTTGTTGTATAATGTACGGAGACAGTTGCGATAGTATTTTGCGTCGATGGCAACCATGACACCTGCAGACAGCTTGGCCAGCAGTTCAGTGTCCCCCAATTCAGTGGCACATCTCCGAACGTTCTTGTCAATTTCCTTTGTAGCTGCTTGGTGCAAGTCTGCAGTGCCAGCTGGCTTATTGCAGAAGAAACAGATAGGCTCGGTTGACTGTGGAAGCCAGTGGGCATCTGCTGATCGTGTGTGCCTGGTTGGAGTACCGTTACTAGATTGTTATCCTGAAGCTGATTCTGCTCTGCTCTGCTGGTCAAACATTTTTTGTTAAACTTTAAACGACATTTCTTGTGCCACTGAGCACTGTGTCTCCTCAAGGTAGCTTCTACGCCATCGCCATCATCCAGTCTGATCACGTTGAGTTCCATTGGCATGTGGCAAAGTCCCTTGAACTGGACGAGGTCTTCTGTCAATGATGCACTACTTGGTTTCATGGTAGATCTTAGTGGGCACTGCAAAGGTTCATCTGTCTCATCTTGGCAAAGAATACAAAGCTCCCAGTTAGTTCTTGGGGGTGGTCTTGATTTCTTGGACGTAGAGGGCTGGGCTGGGTCTATGAGGATATGACGCTTTGCCATAGTGAGTATCAGGTCTGGGGTGCTTGTATCTTCGCTTCGACCATCAGGCAGGGATCCTGCAACACAAGAACAAAACTTGTGTTAGTACCAGCCACCACAGTTTGCATTCATTGCCATCAATATTTGATATATTGAGGTAATTGACCTCCCACTGTCCTAGCTAGAAGACTCTGATCATCTCCCTCACCATCAGAGCTACTACTTTATTTTATGTAAAGGCTCTCCAGAAGATAAATTGACCAACACGTGGC
The DNA here is from genome assembly GCA_028752905.1 of Cladorhizidae sp. MBARI D1340-BT2. NCBI lineage: Eukaryota > Metazoa > Porifera > Demospongiae > Poecilosclerida > Cladorhizidae > Cladorhizidae sp. MBARI D1340-BT2. Next base: position 31,961,763 of record JAQNBH010000011.1, on the reverse strand, counting down.
AACAAACCTTTCTAATGATTCCCAAAACAGACAAACTGCACCAGAATCGTGAAAAAATGTAAATTTCAATGTAAGTGAGGTCATTGACCTCTCACGGTCCTCAGAGGTCAAATTTGACTTACCTCCCGATCTTAAAATGAACCTTATGGTATGTACTAACACTGGTAAAAATGTCATGCTTTAGTCATAATTTGCACAATTGTAATATGATTATCTGCTGCACTACTAATGTTGCTACAGGTCTAGGAAATGTGCTACATGTAAGCTGGAAGCCCTGTGATAATTGGCAATAGCTCCTTCAGTGCCACAGGCAATGGGGGAGGGTCAAGGGGGAGCACCAGGGAAATTCTGCAGATCTACCACCCAATGGCTGTGTGGCAGGATGTGCGTGCTCCATGAGTGAAGGCACTTGGAGATGTGAAGCACTGCAACTCACACAATCTAGGCCCTCTGACTGGACCACCAGATGGTATTTGTGGTGGCTTGGAGCACGTCTTGCCCTCACCGAGGGAGTGGTTGCTGGCAATGAGCACCGAGCCAATGTTGCTATTCTGGCTACAGCATGATGGCTGTGTACAAGCTGAACAAAGTTTCAAAGGGAGGGCATGGCCATTGGGAAACGCCACCCTGCAGCAATATTGAATCCAGCATTGTGATAGGGAGAGGCGTCAGTGTACGTTGCTTCTGTGAAGTTTCTGGCAGGTGTACATATACAGTATCTCCTCCAGGATTTAAAATCTTCAATTTGCATTTTTATGGCATTAAGTAGCCCTGACATTGTTTGTGATATATGAAGTCATTGTCATTAATGTGATTTCAGCTAGTAAATCAAAGATATGTGCATATATATACACGTGTACTAGCTCTAGTTGAATCAAGTGAATCACCTACACATGCATCAGAGTTTCAATAGCCTTGTACGGCAATTTTCGCTCACCCCCTTGCCACTACTTGTGTGTTGTGGAGTGTTGGAGGTGCGGCTCTGCACGTGTTGGGCCAGAGGCACGTGGAAGAGCAATGGACCTTGATAGTCTGCACGTGTTGGGCCAGAGGCACGTGGAAGAGCAGTGGCCCTTGATAGTCTGCAGGTGTTGGGCCAGAGGCATGCGGAAGAGCAGTGGCCCTTGATAGTCCGCATGTGTGGGGCCAGAGGCACGTGGAAGAGCAGTGGCCCTTGATAGTCTGCAGGTGTTGGGCCAGAGGCATGCGGAAGAGCAGTGGCCCTTGATAGTCTGCAGGTGTTGGGCCAGAGGCACGTGGAAGAGCAGTGGCCCTTGATAGTCTGCAGGTGTTGGGCCAGATGCATGTACATAGCGGGTGACTGGCACTACAAATACATTCATGTGCGTGAGAAATAGAACATTATGGAGTTCACACCTGTGTAGGTCAGTTAATTGCTTGTGCCACTTCACAGCTATCACATGATGCAGTTGCTGTGGCGAATAGAATGTCAGAGCCACATACATACATGTATACAGTACATGTAGCTCTAGTCCAGCACAGCAGCTACAGTATACATGTAAGTCAGTTCAAGTGTATCTAAAATACTGTTTGACCTACTGTAACATGTTTAGATAACTGACTCCATCCACTTGACATATGTACATGTATATGATTTATTATTTATTTGTGGGGGTGAGTGGCAGGATGGCAGTGGGCATGGCCTGTGGTAGACATGGTGAGAGCATGGTCAGTGGGGAAGACCACCATATCAGCTGGTAGCAGCTACAATGACAAGACTGTTTGTTTTCTCCTTCCAGTAATTTCCGTTGTTGTATTTACTTTGTAATAGAGGCGTGGTTTTAAGTCGGTACTTGAGGACTATCAAAGTGTGAAGCAGAGCACACATACACACACACACATATATACACACAACACACACATACACACACAACACACACACAACACACATGCACACACACACACACACATATATACAGTGTATATACACACACACAACACACACACAACACACACACACACACACACAACACACATGCCTTGAGGCTACTATGTATATATGTGTATATGTTTTGCTCCAGCAACATTGTACAGAAAAGTGAAAGAAGACTACTATGTATTCAACAGAATTCCACGAGTTTTGTTTGAACATAAGGAGAGGTGAGCTGGCTGTGTAGAATGTATGTGTCATTGTTACCATGACAACACCCTGATGCTGTCTTTCTTGTTGGTGCAGCAAGTTGAAGTGCGAGATACGAATCAATGTTGGATCTGTGAGTAATTCTGCACACACCACACACACTCACATACACTCACACACCACACCTACACACACAGTCACATATATACACACACCTATACACACAGTCACATATACACACCACACATAACAATCCACATACTTCACATGCACACACGCACACATGCATATGCATACATGCACACACATGTCCACATGCACACACATGTCCACATGCACACATACATGTACACACATGTAATTGAGGGTGTACCACCCACTCACACATTATTAGCTGTTTTGGCAGCCACAAGATTAGCTGTTGGAGATGCTGGCTGGACACCTTGCCACGTGCTATCTGCACACCTTGCCACATGCTGTCTGCACACCTTTTTCACACCTTGCCACGTGCTGGCTGCACACCTGCCCACATGCTGGCTGCACACCTGCCCACGTGCTGGCTGCACACCTGCCCACGTGCTGTTGCCACTCTAGCCGAGAAGCTGGGGGGGCCATTGCAGAACAGCCCAGCTACGGAGAGATACGGGGGCCAAAACCTGGACCCGCGGGGGCAAAGGCTGAGAGCAAGCAGCACCATTGTCTAAGTTTGCTTAGAATGGCAGCCCTGAACAGCCAGCAAGAAATGTTTCCACATTGCATTGAACATGCTAAAGGAGAGCAGGAAACACGTGTGAGGTGTCACATGTGGGCCCAGGCTGAGGCAGAGTGACATGCTAGGATACAGTAGACATGCATGTACACTACCAAGACCATGTTCTGTAGGCTGCTCTTGGTCTAGTTGGGAGATCCATGCAGAGGCCACTATCTCCATGATCCCTCCATACCTACTATACATATATACCCAAGCCATCATGCTCGAGTTTGCTGTTTTAAAATAATACTTGATGAACTATCTTTTGACATACTGTAACCACCTGCTGGTTTAGTGGTCGTTAAAGGTAATTTTCAACATTCCTTGAGTTGTCTTGTTCTATTTAAAGGAACTTTCACATGGGTGTCTAGTATACTATAAGCAGTGTCTAGTATATACTGCAAGGAGTGTCTAGTATACTACAGGAAGTAGTGCGATGTGATCCATCAAGTGATAATCCCACAGACTCTTCTCCATGTGAGCATATGCGCTAACTGGGAAGGTTGTCTAGTGCCTTTGAGACGGGCCACCTCAGAGCATGCTGGTGAGAGTGGAGTGCAGCTTTCTGTTGGTGCAGAGATGGAAGCTAATGGAGATCAAGCAGCAGCTGCAAGTAGCTAATGTTGCTGCAAGTCTAGGGAGGAGCCGCAGGAAACTCTGCATCCGCCAACATTTTTAGCAAGAATTTTTGAAAAATTTGTACAAGCATACACCACCGATGTGCGATGGCTCCTTGATGCTGTGTATGTGCATAGCTAATGATGTGAGGTGCTGTGTGTGTATGTGCATAGCTAATGATGTGAGGTGCTGTGTGTATGTGCATAGCTAATGATGTGAGGTGCTGTATATGTGCATAGCTAATGATGTGAGGTGCTGTGTGTATATGTGCATAGCTAATGATGTGAGGTGCTGTGTGTGTGTGTGCATAGCTAATGATGTGAGGTGCTGTGTGTGTGTGTGCATAGCTAATGATGTGAGGTGCTGTGTGTATGTGCATAGCTAATGATGTGAGGTGCTGTGTGTGTGCATAGCTAATGATGTGAGGTGCTGTATGTGTATGTGCATAGCTAATGATGTGAGGTGCTGTGTGTGTATGTGCATAGCTAATGATGTGAGGTGCTGTGTGTGTATGTGCATAGCTAATGATGTGAGGTGCTGTATGTGTATGTGCATAGCTAATGATGTGAGGTGCTGTGTGTGTATGTGCATAGCTAATGATGTGAGGTGCTGTGTGTGTATGTGCATAGCTAATGATGTGAGGTGCTGTGTGTGTGCATAGCTAATGATGTGAGGTGCTGTATGTGTATGTGCATAGCTAATGATGTGAGGTGCTGTGTGTGTATGTGCATAGCTAATGATGTGAGGTGCTGTATATGTGCATAGCTAATGATGTGAGGTGCTGTGTGTATGTGCATAGCTAATGATGTGAGGTGCTGTGTGTGTGTATGTGCATAGCTAATGATGTGAGGTGCTGTATGTGCATAGCTAATGATGTGAGGTGCTGTGTGTGTATGTGCATAGCTAATGATGTGAGGTGCTGTGTGTGTATGTGCATAGCTAATGATGTGAGGTGATGTGTGTGTGTGCATAGCTAATGATGTGAGGTGCTGTATGTGTATGTGCATAGCTAATGATGTGAGGTGCTGTGTGTGTGTATGTGCATAACTAATGATGTGAGGTGCTGTGTGTGTATGTGCATAGCTAATGATGTGAGGTGCTGTGTGTGTGTATGTGCATAGCTAATGATGTGAGGTGCTGTGTGTGTGCATAGCTAATGATGTGAGGTGCTGTGTGTATATGTGCATAGCTAATGATGTGAGGTGCTGTGTGTGTGTGTGCATAGCTAATGATGTGAGGTGCTGTGTGTGTGTGTGCATAGCTAATGATGTGAGGTGCTGTATGTGCATAGCTAATGATGTGAGGTGCTGTGTGTGTATGTGCATAGCTAATGATGTGAGGTGCTGTGTGTGTGCATAGCTAATGATGTGAGGTGCTGTGTGTGTGTGTGCATAGCTAATGATGTGAGGTGCTGTGTGTATGTGCATAGCTAATGATGTGAGGTGCTGTGTGTGTGTGTGCATAGCTAATGATGTGAGGTGCTGTGTGTGTATGTGCATAGCTAATGATGTGAGGTGCTGTGTGTGTATGTGCATAGCTAATGATGTGAGGTGCTGTACATGTGCATAGCTAATGATGTGAGGTGCTGTGTGTGCATAGCTAATGATGTGAGGTGCTGTATATGTTTGTACAGCCATTGGCACTGTCCCTACTGTTATACTGCTACAAGCAGTTGGACCCCAGAGTGCACCAGCTCGGAGTTCTCCTCCGCTACTGGGCCAAGGTATGCTCTAAGGATGTAGTGTCTTTCACTGTGTAGATGGTGCAGGTGGCAGCAATATCAATTCTCAGCAAACTCTCAGTTGACATACAGTACTGTAGTATACAGTAGATACAATGACTTTCCTCTTAAATTTACTCCCTCGACGGATGCTCTAGCCTTCATCAGTAATCATTTGTTATTAATCATCTATCCGAAATGTCGAGTGAGCAAATTTGATTGGTTAATTGTTGATTAATTGAGAAAGTCATTTAACATGTCCGACTTTGGGCCGCCTGCGCACACTCTGTACCAAAATGGAAGCGCATTGACAATGCACCCAATCTGGACTATCTTTATGCGAGTCCACATATTTGTTGGCTGTGTCCACACTAGCAATTCAGTATGCAATACACACTGCAAAACAACAACAACAACAAAAAGTTAATGTCTTGCTGGTGAGGAAGAGCAATCCTCAGCCCTGATCGAGATCTGTGCTACAGAACAGAGAGAGGGTGGAGCTAGGGTAAGGCAGAAACCTCTAAACATGACACTCCACGAGGAAAATGAACTATATTCCAAACGTGTACGCTAGCTATAGCATTAGTCTAGCTCAACCCTACAGGCTGTTCGTAGCAAGCTAAACTTAATTATTGCATTAATCTCTTCCAAGCTCTGACCTGTTGCCATAGTGATTGTGAAATTCTATTTCATGCACACCTGCATGATTATTTTTTACGTCTCTATTTCAAACCACCTCTCGAGGTGCATAGAAGATGATACACATTGCGATCCCATTTCCTAATTAGAATTCAGTGTGGATGCGACAAATGTACTTCTAACGTGCATCCGATACACTTTGAGTGTACAGTGAGGGTAGGCCTTCACTGATTGGCCGTCAACTTTATTTGTGATTTTGTGTGACAATTATGTATAACTTTACAAAAAAATTATATCACGAGACAGCAAATATAATTAAGCCAAAGTTTGAAAGTTTGGTAAAACAATCAGCTTCATTGAGGTAGCATAGCTATGCTGCTCTATGCTACAACAAAACATACGGCAAGGAAATCCATCCAAGACCACGTCCTTTCCCATCAGAGATGTGGTTGAGTTTGGTTCCAGGTGAGCACGGTTCTTTCCTGGTTGAGTTTGGTTCCAGGTGAGTACGGGCATCTGTGCAGCTTTCCTGGTTGAGTTTGGTTCCAGGTGAGTGCTGTTGTCTGTGCAGCTTTCATGGTTGAGTTTGGTTCCAGGTGAGTGCAGGCATCTGTGCAGCTTACCTGGTTGAGTTTGGTTCCAGGCGAGTGTTGTTGTCTGTGCAGCTTTCCTGGTTGAGTTTGGTTCCGGGCATCTGTGCAGCTTTCCTGGTTGAGTTTGGTTCCAGGTGAGTACGGGCATCTGTGCAGCTTTCCTGGTTGAGTTTGGTTCCAGGTGAGTACGGGCATCTGTGCAGCTTTCCTGGTTGAGTTTGGTTCCAGGTGAGTATGGTTCTTTCCTGGTTGAGTTTGTTTCCAGGTGAGTACGGTTCTTTCCTGGTTGAGTTTGGTTCCAGGTGAGTGCGGGGCGGGCATCTGTGCAGCTTTCCTGGTTGAGTTTGGTTCCAGGTGAGTGCGGTTCTTTCTGGTTGAGTTTTGTTCCAGGTGAGTGCGGTTCTTTCCTGGTTGAGTTTGGTTCCAGGTGAGTGCGGTTCTTTCCTGGTTGAGTTTGGTTCCAGGTGAGTACGGTTCTTTCCTGGTTGAGTTTGGTTCCAGGTGAGTGTGGTTCTTTCCTGGTTGAGTTTGGTTCCAGGTGAGTACGGTTCTTTCCTGGTTGAGTTTGGTTCCAGGTGAGTGCGGTTCTTTCCTGGTTGAGTTTGGTTCCAGGTGAGTACGGGCATCTGTGCAGCTTTCCTGGTTTAGTTTGGTTCCAGGTGAGTGCGGTTCTTTCCTGGTTGAGTTTGGTTCCAGGTGAGCGTGGTTGTCTGTGCAGCTCTCCTCTGAAGGGCTTCCAGAAACAGCGCCAGAGGAAGAGACGTTGAGGATGGCAGTGCGATTTTTACCATTCTTCCATTTCTTTTTGCTAACTTCCCCTACCAACAGTAGTGTACCATAATCCAGCAGTTAGCATGTAGACCTAATTTTTTTAATCCTCTCTTGAGAGTGACGTCCTAGCTTGCACCCCTGGGCTCTTACGATGGTCGATTGGTGAAGAATGACACACTATGTATATGTAATATGTACATGTACGTTAGGCCATGCTGTTCGTCTCATTCAACAAGAATGAAGATTGTTATTGGGTGGAAAAGTATCTCACGAGTAAATATTACTGTGTCATGAATATGTATATGTTATGAATATTATAAGTGTGTCATGAATATGCATAACATGTCATGAATATTATTATAATTGAGCATGTCATATGTTTTAAGTATGTGTACAGATATGTGTGCCATGTGAATATGTTATATAGGTGTGTCGTGTTGACTGTCAAGAAGATGGGCACTACCCAGGACATATCTTTGTTGTTATGGTGATACACTACCTCCAGCAGAGACAGCCTCCAGTGGTCCCAGTACTACACACGGTACATAAATACAAGATCAAAAAATGATAAAAAAATGTTATTCAAGCATGTTGTATTAGCTGGGGTTGTATTGTTGTATTAGCCGGGCAATAATAATAAATATATAAAACTGTACCCAAACAACATGACGACCCTTTACGACTTAAGATCTCTGATTTCTAATGGTGAAGGGTTGTCTAACTGCTTGTGGTTTACAAGGTGACATATATTTGCCCAATACCAGATATGTATGAGCTGTAGAGGGTGTGGCACTCTCCGCATGCTCTGCTCGTGCAGGAACTAGCAGCATTGTTCGCTCGTTGCTCAATTTCTGCCAAGCTGGTTTCCATTCTCTGTGGTGATGAAGGTTTCGAGCTAAGCTGCTCACTCAAGTTTGGATTCCGATGCTGGATCAGTGGAATGGATATCGAACATTGAACAAATATTTTTTTAGTTCTCGTAGCCTGGGTGTACATACATGTATGCATCTGTTGATCGAGTGCACTCTTCTGTACTGACTGAAGCAGAGAGAGCCTCCATCCAGTGTCCAGCTGCAGTTAGATGAAATGGCCCCTGTAGCAACTATGTATGTATATAAGAATGGGCTCGGGTCAATTCATTTATGAAAGTTGCCATGTCTTTGCCTACTTGCCCAGATTGTTTTAACCCCTGTGATCTTTTTAACCCCTGTGCTCTTGCCAGATTGTTTTAACCCCTGTGATCATGTGATCATGCCAGATTGTTTTAACCCCTGTGATCTTGCCAGATTGTTCTTAACCCCTATGATCTTGCCAGATTGTTCTTAACTCCTGTGATCTTGCCAGATCGTTCTTAAGTACGTGGTCAAGCGCTGGTTGGCAATCGTTAAAATTGTTTTTCCAACCACGCTTGACCACATACCTAAGTTTTAGCGCATAATGGTTGAGTTGGGCTTCTTCTAGCCACTTGTGCTAATTTCAGCTCTCTAGCACTTGGCAATCTGGAGAATTTATGTGGCACAATCAGGCATTCAGGTTTGAGGTCCTGTAACGTTTAATTTATTCCCCCCCAAAAGTTGTTTCCCCCTTATTGAAAGTTTTGTTCCCACCCTAGCCCTACCCCTAGCCCTAGCCCTAGTCCTAGCCCTAGCCCTAGCCCTAGTCCTAGCCCTAGCCCTAGCCCTAGCCCTTTATTTTTCAAGAGGGAACTTTTTTTTCAAGTAAAAAGTTCCAGGGGGAACATATTTTTTAAAGAAAAAGTTCCAGGGGAACCAAATATGGGGGACAAAACCATTTTAGTAGTAAAGTGTTAAAAAACTTGCGGTTACTACTTTATAGCTCCATAGATTCAACATGGTATGGACTTGATATCATATATAGCCCAAAAGATAGGACTCTCTGTGTGCTCTCTTTTGATACTCAAGTTACTGGAGCTAAAGTCATGACAAATTTGGTCCCCCCCTTAAACCCCTCTGTGATTTTGCCCAGATTGTTTTAACCCCTGTGATTTTGCCAGAATCTTTTAACCCTGTGATCTGGCCAGATTGCTTTAACCCCTGTGATCTTGACAGATTGTGCCCTGTGATTTTGCCAGAATGTTTTAACCCTGTGATCTGGCCAGATTGCTTTAACCCCTGTGATCGTGTTAACTCCTGTGATCTTGTCAAGATTGTTTTAACCCCTGTGATTTTACCAGAATGTTTTAACCCTGTGATCTGGCCAGATTGCTTTAACCCCTGTGATCTATCCAGATTGTTTTAACCCCTGTGATCTTGCCAAATTGTTCTTAACCCCTGTGATCTTGACAGATTGTTCTTAACCCCTGTGATCTTGCCATATTTTTCTTTACCCTGTGATCTTGCCCGATTGTTTTAACCTCTGTTATTTTACCAGATTGTTTTAACCCCTGTGATCTTGCCATACTGTTCTTAACCCCTGTGATCTTGCCAGATTGTTTTAACACCTGTGGTCTTGTCAGATTGTTTTAACCCCTGTGATCTTGCAAGATTGTTCTTAACCCCTGTGATCTTGCCATATTGTTCTTAACCCCTGTGATCTTGCCAGATTGTTTTAACCCCGTGCCAGATTGTTTTAACCCCTGTGATATTTCCAGATTGTTTTAACCCCTCCTTTTCCAGATTGTTTTAACCCCTGCGATCTTGCCATATTGTTTTTAACCCCTGTGATCTTGCCAGAATGTTTTAACCCCTGTGATCATGCCAGATTGTTTTAACCCCTGTGATTGGGGATAAGGAATGGTTTGGTGAAGACGGAGCTGCCAGCACTCCAATACGTTGTGCCATGTATGTAGAGTGTTAACGACCTCTATGCACAGCCTGTGTTTTGTGGCGGAGAGATGCGCAATCTTTTCCCTTTCCTGTACCATCACTGCTAATATGGCGATTGGGACCATCTCCTTGCAATGTGTGGGAGGTTTCTGTCTCCACTCATTTTGTGCATGCTCCAGGGGGTAGTGGGGGTGGGTGGGGGTAACGTACGTACATGCATATTGGGGGGCCCCTATAGGGGACTCCTGATGGGATATGGAGGTACGCTGTCTTCCTGTCCCCCTTGCACTGCCATTGCCTTGACACTTGTCTTGCTTCTCCTTAGCCTCGTTTCCTCTCTCTGGGTACCCAGTGACGAGATGGTGTTCCTATTTCTCACATTGGATCCCATAGCAACGGGCATCTCCCATCCCATTTTGTGTCCCCCCTCCCCCCCCCCCCCTCCTGACTATTCACTGCCAAAGAGGCTCAGAATTGGCCAGAAATTATTTTTGATATTTTTTAGGGGAAATAGGACAAATGCTTCAGAAAAGCGTTTTGGGTATCCATTGCTGGTTGGCAGTGGTCCTTCTCCTTTGAGTGTGGTGTGTGTGTGGTGTGAGTGTGGTGTGAGTGTGGTGTGTGTGTGGTGTCAGTGTGGTGTGAGTGAGGTGTGTGTGCGATAAGAACCAGTTTTGCCATGTATGTAATCACAGTCTGTCTACACCACCACTTGTCTTGATGTGCACATTATGGATGTTGATAGTCAAGGAGTGTGTTTGTATTGCCAACAGTATTGTGATGATGCACGTAGGTACATAGGTAGTACCCAGCAGCCGGTGAGAAAGGAATGGCGTCTGCACACATTATGTACTTCTTGTAGGTGTGAGTTACTGAGTGTATGTACTGGGCTAACTAGAAGGTGGCCAGCAGTTGGATTGATGCAGAGCAGAATCTAGCCAGTGTGTGTAGGTGCACATCACTTCTGTAATTCTTTCTGGCTGCCAGCAAGGGAAAGAAATGCTGACTTCCGAGCGAGGGAGATACAGTCACTTTGAATGCTAACATATTTATTTCAAGGAACAAGTGACTATGTTGGATTGGCCTGGCAAGAAAATAAGGCAACAAGACTGTCTCCATGTGGAGCACAACCAGTTAGATGACCCTTTACCATGTGCAGGCTCATCTAAGTGGTTATGTACAGTCTTGTCCAGTTCCTGGCTTTTAAATCGAAATTTTTTTCCCTTCCCCTCTTGTTAATTGTTTTAGTTGTTGTTTTGCGGAACCTTCAGCGTCATGGCGGACATGGCGGAGGAGAACTGCACTGCCAAATGAAACCATGGAGATGAACCATTCTTCTGAAACACTTGACCTACATACTAACTTATTCTTGCATGTCCCACTAGTCAGCAGCTGCCGTGCCGCAGAGCTTCTGGACGCTCTGTTGTTAGCATCAGCAAAGGACCAGCTACAGCCTCTAAGACTTGGCAACAGTTGCTCAGGACAACTCCAGAGCTAACCAAACATACGTATGTTATTCTATACCTCCTGTCAGCACCGTCCCATTTCTCTACTTGGCCAAACACCATAAGATGGGGTCAAGCATGCACACGTGCGTTGCTGTGAAGCTGCTTGCCTTGCCCTTCTCTTCTTGTGTGTGAAGATTAGTATTCCATCGTGAATTAACTGACGGCTCTGTTGGACCTCATCTGCATGGCTTGATGGAGTCACGTTTTGGAGAAGGATGATCTTAAATAATTATAAAAACGCGTCAGCTAGCTCGAGACAACGACTAATATCAAATACCTTTTCCACGAAATAGGGGAAAGGATTAGTCATCGACTTGCGTTGGAAGATTGGGAGTCTTCTGGTGTACAGGTTCTTGTAAATGGAAGTATTCTACTCAAGTTATGCGAGGAAGAAAAAGAGAGATAGATCGTTGCAGATGAAAGTCGATGTTTTTCATGCCTAATTTTTTTAAGGTTCTGGTTTACTACCTAGTGAAGGATTGGAGGCACGCTGGAAGTGTTTTCAGGGCTAGTAGCAGCTGGAACTACTACTTAGGATGGAGGCAGCTGCTGAGGTTAGTTTAGGCTGGGATATGTCTTTTTTTTAGGGGGGTTGCCACCTACTATTTTAAAAAGTAGGTCAAACCAGTGTAGAGGGTGCCAACATACTTCTTGAAAGAGGTTGCAACCAACAATAGAGTATGTCCGTAGGTACATAGCAAAAATTAAATGTTTACTAGAGATACCTGCTTACCAACCAGTGCTTTTGTGGTAGCTACAGGTGATGTTGCAAGGCTTGTGGCTTTGATCTTGGCAAAGGAATCTCCTCCCTGCCACTCTATGTTTGGGCATGTTTCTGCTCATTAAATATGCATATCCTTGAAATGTCAAGGCATTGAAAGAGGTTGAGAGCCCACGCAACATATGTCGTGCTGGGCGTGTGAATATATGTGTATGTTATTATAGTCATGTTGATGTTCGTTAGATGTTTCCACATCTGCTGAAGCATAATCCGCTATCACCTGACGATGAAGTCGGAGGTTACATCACTGGAGAGGTCATCCGACAGATATTGCATCAATTGGCACCTTGGGAATCTCCAAATTCAGAACCTGTTGGCTTACTCTGGCACAACCTTCTCAAGTAATTTCATTTAAAATATTTTATTAATTATTTTAATTTCCATATAGTTACACTTGAAAACATATGAAGTAGTGCTGTGTAATTTCAATGTGTTCTTGGACTGTGCTCTCTGTCAATGTGTTCTTACTGAGCTCTCTGTCAATGTGTTCTTACTGAGCTCTCTGTCAATGTGTTCTTACTGAGCTCTCTGTCAATGTGTTCTTACTGAGCTCTCTGTCAATGTGTTCTTGCACTGAGCTCTCTGTCAATGTGTTCTTACTGAGCTCTCTGTCAATGTGTTCTTGCACTGAGCTCTCTGTCAATGTGTTCTTGGACTGTGCTCTCTGTCAATGTGTTCTTACTGAGCTCTCTGTCAATGTGTTCTTGCACTGAGCTCTCTGTCAATGTGTTCTTACTGTGCTCTCTGTCAATGTGTTCTTGGACTGTGCTCTCTGTCAATGTGTTCTTACTGAGCTCTCTGTCAATGTGTTCTTACTGTGCTCTCTGTCAATGTGTTCTTGCACTGTGCTCTCTGTCAATGTGTTCTTACTGAGCTCTCTGTCAATGTGTTCTTACTGTGCTCTCTGTCAATGTGTTCTTGCACTGTGCTCTCTGTCAATGTGTTCTTGCACTGTGTTCTCTGTCAATGTGTTCTTACTGAGCTCTCTGTCAATGTGTTCTTGCACTGTGCTCTCTGTCAATGTGTTCTTGCACTGTGCTCTCTGTCAATGTGTTCTTACTGAGCTCTCTGTCAATGTGTTCTTACTGAGCTCTCTGTCAATGTGTTCTTGCACTGTGCTCTCTGTCAATGTGTTCTTGCACTGTGCTCTCTGTCAATGTGTTCTTGCACTGTGCTCTCTGTCAATGTGTTCTTGCACTGTGCTCTCTGTCAATGTGTTCTTACTGTGCTCTCTGTCAATGTGTTCTTACTGTGCTCTCTGTCAATGTGTTCTTGCACTGTGCTCTCTGTCAATGTGTTCTTGCACTGTGCTCTCTGTCAATGTGTTCTTGCACTGTGCTCTCTGTCAATGTGTTCTTACTGTGCTCTCTGTCAATGTGTTCTTACTGAGCTCTCTGTCAATGTGTTCTTGCACTGTGCTCTCTGTCAATGTGTTCTTGCACTGTGCTCTCTGTCAATGTGTTCTTGCACTGTGCTCTCTGTCAATATGTTCTTGCACTGTGCTCTCTGTCAATGTGTTCTTGCACTGTGTTCTCTGTCAATGTGTTCTTACTGAGCTCTCTGTCAATGTGTTCTTGCACTGTGCTCTCTGTCAATGTGTTCTTGCACTGTGCTCTCTGTCAATGTGTTCTTACTGAGCTCTCTGTCAATGTGTTCTTACTGAGCTCTCTGTCAATGTGTTCTTGCACTGTGCTCTCTGTCAATGTGTTCTTGCACTGTGCTCTCTGTCAATGTGTTCTTGCACTGTGCTCTCTGTCAATGTGTTCTTGCACTGTGCTCTCTGTCAATGTGTTCTTACTGTGCTCTCTGTCAATGTGTTCTTACTGTGCTCTCTGTCAATGTGTTCTTGCACTGTGCTCTCTGTCAATGTGTTCTTGCACTGTGCTCTCTGTCAATGTGTTCTTGCACTGTGCTCTCTGTCAATGTGTTCTTACTGTGCTCTCTGTCAATGTGTTCTTACTGAGCTCTCTGTCAATGTGTTCTTGCACTGTGCTCTCTGTCAATGTGTTCTTGCACTGTGCTCTCTGTCAATGTGTTCTTGCACTGTGCTCTCTGTCAATATGTTCTTGCACTGTGCTCTCTGTCAATGTGTTCTTACTGAGCTCTCTGTCAATATGTTCTTGCACTGTGCTCTCTGTCAATGTGTTCTTACTATGCTCTCTGTCAATGTGTTCTTGCACTGTGCTCTCTGTCAATGTGTTCTTACTGAGCTCTCTGTCAATGTGTTCTTACTGAGCTCTCTGTCAATGTGTTCTCAATGTGTTCTTGCACTGTGCTCTCTGTCAATGTGTTCTTACTGAGCTCTCTGTCAATGTGTTCTTACTGAGCTCTCTGTCAATGTGTTCTTGCACTGTGCTCTCTGTCAATGTGTTCTTGCACTGTGCTCTCTGTCAATGTGTTCTTACTGAGCTCTCTGTCAATGTGTTCTTACTGAGCTCTCTGTCAATGTGTTCTTACTGAGCTCTCTGTCAATGTGTTCTTGCACTGTGCTCTCTGTCAATGTGTTCTTACTGTGCTCTCTGTCAATGTGTTCTTACTGTGCTCTCTGTCAATGTGTTCTTGGACTGTGCTCTCTGTCAATGTGTTCTTGCACTGTGCTCTCTGTCAATGTGTTCTTACTGAGCTCTCTGTCAATGTGTTCTTGCACTGTGCTCTCTGTCAATGTGTTCTTGCACTATGTTCTCTGTCAATGTATTCTTACTGAGCTCTCTGTCAATGTGTTCTTACTGAGCTCTCTGTCAATGTGTTCTTGCACTGTGCTCTCTGTCAATGTGTTCTTGCACTGTGCTCTCTGTCAATGTGTTCTTGCACTGTGCTCTCTGTCAATATGTTCTTGCACTGTGCTCTCTGTCAATGTGTTCTTACTGAGCTCTCTGTCAATATGTTCTTGCACTGTGCTCTCTGTCAATGTGTTCTTACTATGCTCTCTGTCAATGTGTTCTTGCACTGTGCTCTCTGTCAATGTGTTCTTACTGAGCTCTCTGTCAATGTGTTCTTACTGAGCTCTCTGTCAATGTGTTCTTACTGAGCTCTCTGTCAATGTGTTCTTGCACTGTGCTCTCTGTCAATGTGTTCTTGCACTGTGCTCTCTGTCAATGTGTTCTTACTGTGCTCTCTGTCAATGTGTTCTTACTGTGCTCTCTGTCAATGTGTTCTTGCACTGTGCTCTCTGTCAATGTGTTCTTGCACTGTGCTCTCTGTCAATGTGTTCTTGCACTGTGCTCTCTGTCAATGTGTTCTTACTGAGCTCTCTGTCAATGTGTTCTTGCACTGTGCTCTCTGTCAATGTGTTCTTACTGTGCTCTCTGTCAATGTGTTCTTGCACTGTGCTCTCTGTCAATGTGTTCTTACTGAGCTCTCTGGCAATGTGTGTGTCTTACTGAGCTCTCTGTCAATGTGTTCTTAGACTGTGCTCTCTGTCAATGTGTTCTTGCACTGTGCTCTCTGTCAATGTGTTCTTACTGTGATCTCTGTCAATGTGTACTTGCACTGTGCTCTCTGTCAATGTGTTCTTACTGTGATCTCTGTCAATGTGTACTTGCACTGTGCTCTCTGTCAATGTGTTCTTACTGTGCTCTCTGTCAATTTGTTCTTACTGTGCTCTCTGTCAATGTGTTCTTACTGTGCTCTCTGTCAATGTGTTCTTACTGTGCTCTCTGTCAATGTGTTCTTACTGAGCTCTCTGTCAATGTGTTCTTACTGTGCTCTCTGTCAATGTGTTCTTACTGAGCTCTCTGGCAATGTGTTCTTACTGAGCTCTCTGTCAATGTGTTCTTAGACTGTGCTCTCTGTCAATGTGTTCTTGCACTCTGCTCTCTGTCAATGTATTCTTACTGAGCTCTCTGTCAATGTGTTCTTAGACTGTGCTCTCTGTCAATGTGTTCTTGCACTGTGCTCTCTGTCAATGTGTTCTTACTGTGATCTCTGTCAATGTGTACTTGCACTGTGCTCTCTGTCAATGTGTTCTTACTGTGATCTCTGTCAATGTGTACTTGCACTGTGCTCTCTGTCAATGTGTTCTTGCACTGTGCTCTCTGTCAATGTGTTCTTACTGAGCTCTCTGTCAATGTGTTCTTGCACTGTGCTCTCTGTCAATGTGTTCTTACTGTGCTCTCTGTCAATTTGTTCTTACTGTGCTCTCTGTCAATGTGTTCTTACTGTGCTCTCTGTCAATGTGTTCTTGCACTGTGCTCTCTGTCAATGTGTTCTTACTGTGCTCTCTGTCAATGTGTTCTTACTGTGCTCTCTGTCAATGTGTTCATACTGTGCTCTCTCTTTGCTGTCTGTCTGTGTAGGTATTACACTGTGGATTTCAAATCCGACAAATTTGCTGTCTCCATTCTGCAAGCCGAGTTACTTCAGAGGGAGAAATACCTGTGGGGTTCCTCCAGGCTTGCAGTGGAAGGTGAGCACTTCAAGTTAGTGTGGGTCCTCCATGCTTGTAGAAGAAGGTGAGCACTTCAAGTTAGTGTGTGTCCTCCATGCTTGTAGCAGGAGGTGAGCACTTCAAGTTAGTGAATGTCCTCCATGCTTGTAGAAGAAGGTGAGCACTTCAAGTTAGTGTGGGTCTTCCATGCTTGTGGAAGAAGGTGAGCACTTCAAGTTAGTGTGGGTCTTCCATGCTTGTAGCAGGAGGTGAGCACTTCAAGTTAGTGTGTGTCCTCCATGCTTGTAGCAGGAGGTGAGCACTTCAAGTTAGTGTGTGTCCTCCATGCTTGTAGCAGGAGGTGAGCACTTCAAGTTAGTGTGTGTCCTCCATGCTTGTAGAAGAAGGTGAGCACTTCAAGTTAGTGTGTGTCCTCCATGCTTGTAGCAGGAGGTGAGCACTTCAAGTTAGTGAATGTCCTCCATGCTTGTAGAAGAAGGTGAGCACTTCAAGTTAGTGTGTGTCCTCCATGCTTGTAGAAGAAGGTGAGTACTTCAAGTTAGTGTGTGTCCTCCATGCTTGTAGCAGGAGGTGAGCACTTCAAGTTAGTGTGGGTCCTCCATGCTTGTAGCAGGAGGTGAGCACTTCAAGTTAGTGTGGGTCCTCCATGCTTGTAGAAGAAGGTGAGCACTTCAAGTTAGTGTGTGTCCTCCATGCTTGTAGCAGGAGGTGAGCACTTCAAGTTAGTGTGTGTCCTCCATGCTTGTAGCAGGAGGTGAGCACTTCTAGTGTGCATACCTCAAGCACAGATAATTTAAAAGGAAGCACCCGCAGGATATGCAATAGAGTGGGCTTTCAATTAAGCCACTCCCAGACCGCACCCCCAACCACATAAAAATGGTAGAGCATAGCAACATAGCAACCAGCAGGGATGACCCCACTGGAAAGGAAAGAAAAAGAAAGGGGGGGGGGGGCACACGGGTATGGCTAGTATGGGTCATCATTGCTATAGCAAGGATAGTACATGTACATAGGTATATACATACCTTACCTGATAACTATATTTTACCAGACTTGTGAAGTCAGTATTTAAGGATGATGAATATACAAGTCTTAAGGTGGTCAGCTCTCACTGTAAGTCTCTGAAGTTGCTTTGAAATTGAAAATCGAGTGAAATAATTAATTTATACCAAATGGGTAATGCCACCCTGGTTTCATTTAGAAAATTGTTCAAGGGGGGGGGGGGGGGGGAATCTGGATTTTAAGGGGGGGGGGCATGATGTTTAAAGATGTGACAACGTTTCTAATGAATTTTAATAATACAATTTCCAAGGGGGGGCGGCAAAAAGGTTCCAAGGGGGGGGGGGGGGGGGGGGGGGGGATTATCCTGCCAGTGAGAGGTAATGTATCCATAGCAACTCATTGATGCATGGTGTTGAGTCGCAGCCTCCACACACACACACACACACACACACACACACACACACACACACACACACACACACACACATGGCAGTACTCCACTGTTGGATGGTATCATTGTTGTCTGTCCTTGTGTCTCACATTCTTCCACTGCCTCCATGCTACCTCCATCCCATTCACTTCTCTCTCTCTCTCTCTCTTTAACCTTATTCTTCAATGTCCACCCCCTCCCACTGCTCCCTCTTACCCCCTCTGTACCCACAGATCCCGTAATTACGAGGAGTAACATAGCCAGAGCAGGAGGCAGTGACAAAGGTGGGTGTAGCAATGATGGTGTCCTGTACATGCAGCCATTGCTGTGTGTTGTAGTGGCAGTGATGGTGTCCTGCATACATGTAGCCATTGCTGTGAGTTGTAGTGGCAGTGATGGTGTCTTGCATACATGCAGCCATTGCTGTGTGTTGTAGTGGCACTGATGGTGTCCTGTACATGCAGCCATTGCTGTGTGTTGTAGTGGCACTGATGGTGTCCTGTACATGCAGCCATTGCTGTGTGTTGTAGT
Organism: Cladorhizidae sp. MBARI D1340-BT2; assembly: GCA_028752905.1. Classification (NCBI taxonomy): domain Eukaryota; kingdom Metazoa; phylum Porifera; class Demospongiae; order Poecilosclerida; family Cladorhizidae; species Cladorhizidae sp. MBARI D1340-BT2. The sequence goes on along the minus strand of JAQNBH010000011.1, from coordinate 31,943,145 downwards.
GGCACTGATGGTGTCCTGTACATGCAGCCATTGCTGTGTGTTGTAGTGGCACTGATGGTGTCTTGCATACATGCAGCCATTGCTGTGAGTTGTAGTGGCAATGATGGTGTCCTGTACATGTAGCCATTGCTGTGAGTTGTAGTGGCAGTGATGGTGTCTTGCATACATGCAGCCATTGCTGTGTGTTGTAGTGGCACTGATGGTGTCCTGTACATGCAGCCATTGCTGTGTGTTGTAGTGGCACTGATGGTGTCCTGTACATGCAGCCATTGCTGTGTGTTGTAGTGGCACTGATGGTGTCCTGTACATGCAGCCATTGCTGTGTGTTGTAGTGGCACTGATGGTGTCCTGTACATGCAGCCATTGCTGTGTGTTGTAGTGGCACTGATGGTGTCTTGCATACATGCAGCCATTGCTGTGAGTTGTAGTGGCACTGATGGTGTCCTGTACATGCAGCCATTGCTGTGTGTTGTAGTGGCACTGATGGTGTCTTGCATACATGCAGCCATTGCTGTGAGTTGTAGTGGCACTGATGGTGTCCTGTACATGCAGCCATTGCTGTGTGTTGTAGTGGCACTGATGGTGTCTTGCATACATGCAGCCATTGCTGTTTGTTGTAGTGGCACTGATGGTGTCCTGTACATGCAGCCATTGCTGTGTGTTGTAGTGGCACTGATGGTGTCCTGTACATGCAGCCATTGCTGTGTGTTGTAGTGGCACTGATGGTGTCTTGCATACATGCAGCCATTGCTGTGAGTTGTAGTGGCACTGATGGTGTCCTGTACATGCAGCCATTGCTGTGTGTTGTAGTGGCACTGATGGTGTCCTACATACATGCAGCCATTGCTGCTGTTGGTTTTAAAGTGTCACTGAAATTATAGGTGCAAATTAATGCTCGCCCACCTGCAAGCATGTCAAAGCCAAGCACTCATTCAAGTTTACAAAACTGGAATCTCCGAGCGAGTTTCATGACAATGTACAGCTCCTCATCCGGAATTTATCATTTTAAATTCTAGGCCAGAATTCAGGAGAGCAGGTTGACTTGAACACTGGCACTTGCTGCGGTCGCTAATGAGAGTTGTGAACGTCACTCTTCATTTGAGCCATTTTCCACGTATTAGGCAGGTTCACACGACGACGCTAGGCCATCGTATCATCCTATAGTGCAAGGCCATTGTATCATCCTATAGTGCTAGGCCATCATATCATCGTATAGTGCTAGGCCATTGTATCATCCTATAGTGCTAGGCCATTGTATCATCCTATAGTGCTAGGCCATTGTATCATCCTATAGTGCTAGGCCATTGTATCATCCTATAGTGCTAGGCCATTGTATCATCCTATAGTACTAGGCCATCATATCATCCTATAGTGCTAGGTCATTGTATCATCCTATAGTGCCAGGCCATTGTATCATCCTATAGTGCCAGGCCTTTGTATCATCCTATAGTGCTAGGCCATTGTATCATCCTATAGTGCTAGGCCATTGTATCATCCTATAGTGCTAGATCATTGTATCATCCTATAGTGCTAGGCCATTGTATCATCCTATAGTGCTAGGCCATTGTATCATCCTATAGTGCCAGGCCATCATATCATCCTATAGTGCCAGGCCATCATATCATCCTATAGTGCTAGGCCATTGTATCATCCTATAGTGCTAGGTCATTGTATCATCCTATAGTGCCAGGCCATTGTATCATCCTATAGTGCTAGGCCATTGTATCATCCTATAGTGCTAGGCCATTGTATCATCCTATAGTGCTAGGTCATTGTATCATCCTATAGTGCTAGGCCATTGTATCATCCTATAGTGCTAGGTCATTGTATCATCCTATAGTGCTAGGCCATTGTATCATCCTATAGTGCTAGGCCATTGTATCATCCTATAGTGCCAGGCCATTGTATCATCCTATAGTGCCAGGCCATCATATCATCCTATAGTGCCAGGCCATCATATCATCCTATAGTGCTAGGCCATTGTATCATCCTATAGTGCTAGGCCATTGTATCATCCTATAGTGCTAGGCCATTGTATCATCCTATAGTGCTAGGCTATTGTATCATCCTATAGTGCCAGGCCATTGTATCATCCTATAGTGCTAGGCCATTGTATCATCCTATAGTGCTAGGTCATTGTATCATCCTATAGTGCCAGGCCATTGTATCATCCTATAGTACTAGGCCATCATATCATCCTATAGTGCCAGGCCATCATATCATCCTATAGTGCCAGGCCATTGCATCATCCTATAGTGCCAGGCCATTATATCATCCTATAGTGCTAGGCCATTGTATCATCCTATAGTGCCAGGCCATTGTATCATCCTATAGTGCTAGGCCATTGTATCATCCTATAGTGCTAGGCCATTGTATCATCCTATAGTGCTAGGCCATTGTATCATCCTATAGTGCTAGGCCATTGTATCATCCTATAGTGCTAGGCCATTGTATCATCCTATAGTGCCAGGCCATTGTATCATCCTATAGTGCTAGGCCATTGTATCATCCTATAGTGCTAGGCCATTGTATCATCCTATAGTGCTAGGCCATTGTATCATCCTATAGTGCTAGGCCATTGTATCATCCTATAGTGCCAGGCCATTGTATCATCCTATAGTGCTAGGCCATTGTATCATCCTATAGTGCTAGGCCATTGTATCATCCTATAGTGCTAGGCCATTGTATCATCCTATAGTGCCAGGCCATTGTAGCATCCTATAGTGCAAGATTAACAATGTAACATTACAATGATAGTGAAGCCACTTGAACTTCGACCTCCACTCCACCGTCAATGGACAGCCGCAACTCCAGATCCAGCTGGTGTACATATATGGTAGTTGTGGACGAGAAGTTATTGCTATAGCAATGCAGCATCACTAATCACTAGCCACAGCACAGCGCTACAAATTAGTAGCACAACTGATCAAACTTGTCAGATCTGTTGCAAGCTGGTAACAACATCAGCTAGAAAACTACCAGCTACTGTAGATAGGAAATGATTCAACTGATGTAACAGCTGAAGATTACTCTTCTACTAAATAGCTGGTAGTGAAGTTCATCCCATCACATGCTAAATTCAAGCGTTGTGATTGTTCCGACGATGGATTAGAACCTGATCCTATTCCATCGTATCGTATCATCCCATCGTAACCCATCATTGTATCGTTGCTGGTTCACAATATAACGATATGGCTGAGCATCATACAGTATTGTGAACCACCTTTACTCATGATGGAACTATATGTATGCAATACTAGTGCCACTAAACTATGTATAAAAATATCTAGAGCTAATGGATGGCTTTCTCGAAATCAACAAGAAAAAAAATTCTCGCAACATTTTGACTAGATGTTAATTGTCGAGAAAAGTCATTTATTACACTTCATCAGCTGACAGTTTGTTGAGAAGAGAGCTAGTAGCTGGGGGGTTCTGGGACAGCTCTGTACCCCCATGAGTGGAGGGGTCTCTTAATTAGATGCTGGGTCGTGGGGTGGTTGTCATGTTTATATTTCTTCCAGTGTTCCTGTATTTGAAGTCCTCACTGGAGCAGACGATGATGTACTTCAATTCCCCACACCAAGAGCAAGTGTGTTCTTGTAAGTGCAAGCAACTGCTTTACCTTACAGTGCTGTGGTCTTGTTTGGGTTGACAAGCCTAGCTACATACAGAGGGTGTCCCAGCAAGTCAACCTGAGGCTAATAATTGTGCTGTGATTCACAAGCCTATATGTGGTTTGTTGGCAAGTGAAACGAGCCCTCATGGATTGACTATTGCTGCATATGGCATAGTATGTATCTATGTACTGTGTGGTATGTGTGTGTATGTATATATGTATGTATATATGTATGTACAGTGCATGTGTATGTACATGCATGTAATGTATGTGTGTGTGTATGTATCTATGTACTGTATGTATATATGTATATATGCATGTATCTATGTATGTGTGCATGTATGTATGTGTGCATGTATGTATGTGTGCATGTATGTGTGTGTGTATGTGTGTGTGTGTTCACCTGTAAAAGATATCGAATGGGTCAAATAAATGGGGGGATAGGTTCCATAAGCTGGAAATGGTCCTGTAGTGTTGAGAAGAATCGAGCAAAGGCTGCAGATTTGAAGATTG